>PVKY010005617.1:0-17107 GCA_004027775.1 Bradypus variegatus
GGTTTGTGTTAAGGGGGAAATTTTACACAGTTTTCATTTTAACCCCATGTAATCTTATAGGATTAATTAAATTAAAATAATCTAAAAAGATGGGAAGTTTTGAATTAATATTTCTTTGCATTTACATTGCTTTTTTTAATTTTAACTGAGGGCTAATTTCCAATGAAGATGAAACAGGAGATATTTAAAAAAGCAGTAATGAGAAAATACTCCAAAAAATAAAACTTTAAAACATATAAATCTGATACTCTCCCTCATCAACAGGTTACTTGTAAGCAGTACCGTGTCCCACACAGCAATCTGAGCACCTCAGACAGAAAGAAGGAGCACAGTGGCACCCACAAGACCCAGGAAAAACTGTATTAGACAGCTCAGATGCAAACTAAAAAACAAAATATAAAATGAGGAAATGGTTAAGTAAATAGCTCACTCAGGCAAAAATTAACAGAAGTGGGTCATACTAAAGGAAAATCACTCAGGAAAAACTTTAGGGATCAAAAATAGGTCTCTGTTTCTCAAAAGACACGTGAAAGAGGAGCAATACAAGTACAGAAGGAAAAGCTACTGAAAGTATCTGCATGTACAATACTGCTAACACATAGGTATCCTAGATCCTCGTGGGAAAGATTTAAATGCAGTAGTGAATAAGAATTTTTAAAAACCTTGAAAATGGTACATTTTTACACAAGCAAATATGAAATAATTTATTTCAAATATGAGAAACACATGTAACAACATTATAATGGAGTTTCAAACAGGCTGTAAATTTACAGGTGAACAAAGGAAAATGGAAATGGCCACCACTGAATTGAATTCAAGATACTTTTATGAAGCATCTGTCATTTCTAACACATTCGCTAGGTGGTACAGGCAATGCAGAGATAGGTAAAAAAAAAAAAATCTAAGATCTTAAAAAGCTTTCAGTCTGATAGAAAAAAATAAATGAAGAAAATCTTAAAAAACGATTTCAAAAACTATTAATGACTCAATGTCTGAATGAAAACAATGCAAAGATTAAAGAAATCTAAATCATGAAACCTTAGACAAAGTAAGAAAAGAGTAAAGATATAAAAAGCATGAAACATTAGGTTCTGAAGAATAAAAATCATGAATTTTGACCCTAGACGTATTACAAAACGGTTATCCAGAGAGTAAATGTTCATGATAAAAAAAAAAAAGTTCACAATTTCAAATGCAACTTAGCAACAGAGTGCAAACTCACTGGTGAGGTAACATGAGAGTCCGTATGAACCTGAGCTTCTTAAGTAAACTGCTGGAAACCTGTATCTAAAGGCAATATGAAAAGACTGTCTATACCTCTTTTTTTTGTGAGTTTTAGCACTGAATTTGTCAAAATCTACATATATGGCCAAAAGATAGCAGTGTTACTATTTGAAAACCTATCTCAAAGCCTTGAAATGACTCTAAAATTAACATCATTAGCCCTGACTTTGGAAATCATTTATTTATTAAGGTTCTTGTATATACCAGACACTGTGGCAGGCACCTGGGTGGAAAAAAGACAATAAATCAAAAACAAATACACAAATCATAAGACTGTACAGCATGTTAAAAGAAGGTAAGTGCTGTGGGAAAACACAGCAGAGAAAAGGGCTGTGGGAGTGCCTCCAATTACACACAGAAGAGTCCCGGCCACACTGAGCAGGTAAACTGTGGGCAAGCGCCGGAGGGAGAGCATTCGCTGTGACAGTGACGTGGTAGGCCATGTTTAACAACGCTCTCTAGGGTATGGGATGGAGCACAGATGGATTTGCAGTGTTTGCTGATTTCCACTCTGGCTAATTTCAAACTACCAAATGATGTCAACCAGCTCACAAATCTCCTTAAAATTCAGCAACTGGCTTACCTAGCTAGAGCTGGCTCTAGGATGTTACTGAGTGACAGAATCTGGTATAAGGAAGATACAGACAAAGGACCCAGCCAGTAGAGACACTAAGGTGGGGGTGTGCCTTGCAAGGAAAGCACGAGAGTGGTGGAAACGTTAGGTGTGAGAGGGGGAGAGGCTTGCTCTCCAGCTCTGAGTGCAGGGAAGCACCAGCGAAGGGTCTCAGCAATGGGGAGATGTGCTCTGACTTTCAGCACCAGCATCTGCTGGCTAAGAACAGATGGAAGGTGGGCAAGGGAGGAAGTGGGGCCAGGTAGGAGGCTCCTGCTTTGATTCAGACACCAGAGGATGGTGCAGTCAACAAAGATGGCTGGAACACAGTAAGAAGCGATCAGATTCTGGATATGAATCTGACGGACTAGATAAGGGATGTGAGAGATAGAGAGAGATCTGGAATGACTCCAAAGTTTCTGGACTGTGTGAAGAGATGGATCGAGTTCCTACCATTGGAGATGTAGAACTCTACAAGAGAAGCCAATTTTGGGGAGAGAGTGGCTTGAGGAGGAGATGACTTACTCAGTTCTGGGCAAACTGAATTTGAGGTATCTACTGGACATCCAAGTGGATGTAACAACTAAGCAGATGGAAGCATGAGTCTGGGGTTGAGGAGAAAGGCCTGGGCTGGACATACAAGCTTGAGAGTTGCTGGTACACAGATGCTACTCACAGCTGCACTGCTGGATGAGACCTCAAAAGAATGGTATAGATTCAGAAGAGGCCAAGGACTGAGCCTTGCATCTCACCAACCTTTGGGGTTTTGGGAGGAGAAAGAGCCAAGAAAACAAATCAGAGAAGGAATGATTGGTAAGGTAAGAGAGAACAAAAAAGTGTAGTATCCTCAAAGCTAGGTCAAAAAAATATATCAAGGAGGAGAGAGCAATCTCTAAAATCTTATATTTTCAACTTTCTGCCACACAGTTCTAAAAGAAGAGTACTGGTCCTAGAATCTCAGATCCCCACCTGTTCTAACAGGCTAGTATTGCTAATCTTTGATTGGATTAAATTTCCAGATAAAACTCAATTTGTCCAAAAACAAGTTCTTCACTTCCTTCCTCAAATCTCCTTTCCAACTTATATATTGTTGCTTATTTCTTGAATACGCCTGGGAACTATAAAGAAATATCATCACTATTAATGAATTATTTACTCTACCATCTGTATTGCCCAATTTATCACAAAGTCCCATAATTTCTTCTTCAGGTGCCCTTGTTAAACAAGCACGTACACACACACACATATAAAGTTTCTTTCTAGGTATTTACAGTACTTAAGAATTAGAAATGCATTTTTATCTGTGTGATAGTGAATTTCACGTATACCTGGATGGGCTCTAATTCCCAGTTATTCAAGGGAAGGCTAATTTGAGGGGTTGCTGTGACGGTATTTTGTAGCTGTAATTAACATCTACCATCAGTTGACTTTATGTAAAGGAGATTATCCTTGATAATGTGGGTGGGCCCCATCCAATCAATTAAAGACCTTAAGAGCAGAACTGTTCCTGCAGGAAGGAGAAATTCTGCCTGTGGCTTTCAGCTTCAGGCCCTACCCCAGTGTTTACAGCCTGCCCTTGTGATTTCAGACTTGCCTAGCCAGTCTCCACAAGCACATTAACCAAATACCCCGTAATAAATCATACACACACCAACCCATTGTTCCTATTTCTCTAGTGAAGCCCTGACTAATAGACTATGCTCCAACTGTAACTATTATAGCAATTTTGGAAGTATAACAATTATTTTTCCAACTAATACAGATATGCTCCCAATGAAATCATCTCTTAAATACAATTGCAAAGAAATCCAAACCTATAACTGATTCTGAATTATATTTATTAGAATGATACATAAAAATCTAAATAAATCAAACACAAAAAATAAAAATTTTGATTATTTTAATCAAAAGCTGTAATGGTCCTCCCCAAACATTTAAAATAGCTCCTTTCAAATAAGAAAAACGAAATTTAAGAAACAGAAATGCGGAAATTACAAGCCATTTAAAAACTGGTTAATTACTCCTATCAAGATTCAAAAAAAAAGCACTGATGATTGTGAAATAGTTGAAATTATAGAGAAAAGCATATAAGAAGATAAATATTTTAAAAATAAGACAAAAAGTACTTGAAACACACAATCTAGTGTAAGCCAAACAATTAGCACAACATTTATCTGGCTCACTGAGCAAAGAATCACAATATCTGCAGTGTATTATGGAAAAACCTGTTCATATGCTTAATATCTATAACAGTCTGGGGTCTCAATTATTTTGAATTAAAATAGCTAAAACAAAGCAATGCAAAGCAACCTTGAATAAGATAAAATAATAACTAATTTGAATAGCTTATCAAGAAGGTGAAAACAATTAGGCCATAAATCTCCCTGGAAAGAACTGTCAAAGTAGTTGTTTGGGTTGGAAAGCAAACATTAAAAATTAAAAACAAAGCAAAGAAACAAACCAAAAACCACAGTGGCCTAAAAGGGAAAGACACTGCAAGCACTGCAACAGAAGCAAGGTTTCACAGGCACAGAGGCCTCTGCGCAAGCTAAGGGGTACAAGGGGTTTGCGTGGGATACTGAGCGTTGTCTAGGACACTTGCCACTATATGTCATGAGTTTCTTCAGGCCATTGACCACACTTGGAAGAATCAGTGATTCGAATGTAAATAAGTATTTTTTTTTTTAACAGGGCTGGCCTAGGCTCCTCTCTTAGACACAAAATACATTCTTGGGATGGCAGATGGACTCAAGTTAGAAATGAAAGAAAATATTTTAAGGATGGGGGGAATATGAAGCAGACACTGGAATATGCCTGTAGGATTATTTAGAAATGATAGGGGTAGAAATGCCACAAATGTACCAATAAGATGCAAAATCCACAAACGTAATCAATTGAAGAAAGAATGCATTACATCTATGGCTAGTAACAGCAAAACATCAGTATAAACGGTAAAAGGAGATCGGGGCTACCAAAAGACAAGAGCAAAATCAAAAACAATGATCCAGGGAATTGGCAATTTAGATGTGTCTCCTTCCTAGGCTCTTCTGTGAGACAAGAAAGCAAAGATATAGGACAGAACAAGTAAAGACACCTAAAAATATCAGCTATACACTTCTATGCAACGATAAAGATGAGACAAAAATTTTA
The DNA here is from genome assembly GCA_004027775.1 of Bradypus variegatus. Classification (NCBI taxonomy): domain Eukaryota; kingdom Metazoa; phylum Chordata; class Mammalia; order Pilosa; family Bradypodidae; genus Bradypus; species Bradypus variegatus. The sequence continues at coordinate 5,048 of PVKY010005617.1, forward strand.
AAAGCAAGAAAATTTTTAATGGAATTTTTAAATTCCGTAAGGTAAAACCATGATTGAGGAATAATTTCAAAGATACAAAATAGTAAAAATATGAGATTTACAACAAACAAGAAACAAGATTAAAATTAATAAAGCCTTAGAAGCCAAGAAGTTTCCAAGAAATAATCCTCAGTAATATTTAAACTTACTATAACATATTCTGGCTAAATGTAAAAACACAGTAGTGTCTTTCCTTGCACTGTTACTCCAAGTTTACTCAGGATAGCATAAAACCCCAGATGGGGAAAAGTGCCGGGTTAATAATTGAGTGCAGAAATATATGTGTGAGGAGACAGCTTTATGTTTGATTTTAACAAGAAATAAGTTTTAAATATAAATCTAATGTAATGCAATAAACTGTAAGTTATGCTATGCCTTTCTAAAACCTTGTCCAACACCACCACAAATATCCAGGATTTGATAATACAAGTATTAGAAAAGTGCAACTGGCCCTTTAAATCTTGACATTTTCCCAAGTGTAGAATTAAAAGCTTCAGAGAAGAGCACAATTGCTCCCATTCACAGAATAGTTTACTCTAGTCCTATTTTCTTCATGGACTTAGCCACATTTTCTTAAAGAAAGACATGAGTTTCCTAAGTAATAAATTTTAAAGTTATACAGGGCAAAAAAAGAAAAGGTAAGAAAAATATCAGTGAGGGGTCTCCTTTAACAAAAACAAACATTTGAATTTCTGGTATTAAGGAAGTCCAAAAACAATTAGAACAATTTACATTATGCTTGGCATCATGACAAAGAAAATTTAAAGTGCTGAAAATGATCGATGGCTAACGTTCATCACATCACTTTAACGTAACAGTGACATATGCAATGCCAGTATCCTATCAGTACTGACAGGTGTTATAGTGTCACCACACCCACCACTGGGGGTACTTTTAAATGTCTCACTGAATGGTCAACCTTTAAGTATTTTGCATGTGACTCTATACTGTTCCAGTCCTTAGAATGAGAACACAAATTAAGTTTACAGTGATTCCACCACCATACTATCTACTCCTAAAAGGCTGTAAGACAGAAAAGGAGATACTACAGAGTTTGCTTTACTTAAAAAAAAAAAAAGGAAAAGGAGAAAAAAGAGGGGATAAAACCAATTTGAAAAGTAAAACTCTGCACACTGATACATAATGCTCCCATCTCTGACCTTTATATATATATATATAGGTCAGAAATATATAAAATACTCAAGGTTTTTAACAAGTTTTAGTCTCTGGTAATGAATTATGGAGATAAGATATCTTCTGTTTTCTTTTGTGCAACTACTTCTTCTCAGGAAAATGGCCTCCCGTAGAAGGAATGCTTGACTTGACATCAATGGCAATGGATGATGGAAAACCTCTGGGGCAGTACATTTCCACTTGAGGATGAAGCAAACCAGTGAAGCTGGGGGGTGGAGTGCACCAGCAGGCAAGAGAAAAGAGCTACAGAGATGTAACAATGCCACTGTTATGTAATTTAGACAGCGTAGATGAGGTAAGGATTGAGATAAATATTTTTTGTTGTTGAATATATCAAATGTTGTCAAAAGTGCAGGGCCCCAGCCAACTTCTGGAAGAGCAACTACACAACAGGCTGAACTTTACAGGTAAGTAATGATGAGCTCAGCATTGTCAGAGGATTTCAAAGCCAAACTGTGATTTTTATTAGATGTCAGGATCATGGTTATCAGAGAATGCCAGAAAGTAATTCTCAAATGTTAGCCTACCCAAGAACCCTTGGAGAACTTGTTGAAGTAGAAAATGGTCAAGCCCCCACTACAAGAGATGGTTACTTGGCAGCACTTCGGGAAGGGGTTAAGAGTTGGCCTTTTCAGGTGAACTCACTGCCCCCTCCCCGATGTGGGACATGACTCCCAGGGGAGTAAATCTCCCTGGCAACGTGGGACATGACTCCTGGGGACGAGCCTGGACACAGCATCATGGAATTAAGAAAATCTTCTTGACCAAAGGGGAAGTGAAATGTAACAAAATAAAGTTTCAGTGGCTAAGAGATTTCAAACGAAGTCAAGAGGTCACTCTGGAGGTTATTCTCATGCACTATATAGACATCCCCTTTTAGTCTTTAGTATATTAGAACAGCTACAAGGAAATACCTTCAACTGTCAAACTATAACCCAGTAGCCTTGACTCTTGAAGACAACTGCATAACTATGTAGCTTACAGTGTGACTGTGTGATTGCGAAAACCTCGTGGCTCACACTCCTTGTGTCCAGTGTATGGACAGATGAGTAGAAAAATGGGGACAACAACTAAATGAGAAATGGAGTGGGATGGGGGGATGGAATGTTTTGGGTGTCCTTTTTTACTTTTATTTTTATTTGGGGGGGGGGGTAAGAAAAACATCCAAAAGTTGATTCTGGGGATCAATGTACAACTCTATGATGGTACTGTGAATAGTTGATTGTACACTGTGGATGACTGTAGGGTATGTGAATATTATCTCAATAAAACTGCGTGTGTGTGTATGTGTATATATTAGAATGCTGTCTAAATTACATAATAGTGGCATTGTTACATCTCTGTAGGTCTTTTCTCTTGCCTGCTGGTGCACTCCACCCCCCACCCCCAACCCCAACCAGAGGTGAGTCTTTTTAACAGCTTCACTGGTTTGCTTCATCCTCAAGTGGAAATGTACTGCCCCAGAGGTTTTCCATCATGTATATGAAAAAAAAGAGTTGGCATTTTTAGGGACTCTCAGTTATTCGGAAGGAATTGGCCAAGAAGTGCACTTGAGCATCGCTGGTGTTAAGGTGTATGGCAACGGGGGGGGGAGGTAGAGAGGGGAGTCCTGGCTGTGGCAGCTGTGAGAGCAGGTACCCAAAGTCAGTCTGTCTTATTGTGCAGGGGGAGGGCCCAGACTTGGATCAGATTCAGCAAGGGCTCATGTTAAAGTAACAAACACTTCAGAGAAAAGCCATATTGTCCTATAAGGTACTGTGCTTAAGAAAGATAAATTACAGTTTAAAAAAAATGAAGAGGGGTCAGCTTAGGGTAAAGAGGTCTGCTGATATTAAAGGTGAAAAACAAACAAACAAACAAAACTGGGCTACCTAACAGACACTCTCAAACCAGAAGAGACTGCCACACAGTTACAGAGGAGACAGCTCTACAGGCACCCACAGGACAAGTGTCACTGACAACTGTGTGTGGTGCCTGGGTGATGCTCCCCCATGCTGTCTGGGGCCCCCAAGTCCACGTGAGGCATGGGCTCTCATGGTCAAGGGTGAGTCTTCACACCCAGAGGGCACATCCCCCAGCTCAGGAAAGGGTGTCTGAGCCAAAGGTGGGCGTGTACAGGAGGGTCCTCTCGACAAACACAAGCAGCTTCCGACCACAGAAGCCACAGATAAAGCACCAGTCTTCGACTCAAGGACTGACTAGCTAAATAAGGAGCCGTTGTGTCAGATGTAGGTTCTAAGAAAACAGGTCTCTGGGTACTGCCAAAAAGAGTATCGCTCAGGGTGGGATTATCTCCTGAACTCCAAACAGAGGCAGGAGTTCTTAAGGCACTACCAGAAGAGAAAAATTAGGCAGGCCTCCAATGCTGCGTTGGGGTACTCGAAAAAGAGCAGTGACCAGTAGAAGTGGGTCACTAATTACTGTGGAGTAATTGCCAACTCGCTATATAGCTCTGTGCAAGTTACTCAATCCCCTCAAGCCACAGTTAGTTCACCTCCAAAATGCAGGTGATGATAATTACATCTACCTCACAGTTGTGTTGTGAGGATTAAATGAAGTAAAGCACTCAACACAGTGCCTAACAGAGCAAGGCTGGCCTTGGTAAGCTCTCAAAAAGGGACCAGTTATTATTACTCTAACGTGGATCATTTATTCAACAGAGAGGGAGGGAGGTCAGTAAAAATCGTGGGGAAAGTTGGAAAAGGGAGTGTACACTGTCCAGGAAGAGTAAGTTATCCTGAGAGTAGGACAGCTGCTGGAGAGGCACAGACCAGGAGGGGCCCAGTGCCAGGGAGAGAAGGAAAGCAGACGCGTGCCAGTCCTTTGCCAGCAAGGCTCACTCGCTGATGAGAATCAGGTTGCCCAGATACACCAAGAGCAGTTCCCGTCAGAGAAAGGAACGGCAAAGCAAGACTCCAGTCAACAGGGCCGAGCCCAGCTGTGACGCTAGTGGCTTTGAAGGAGGGGCCAGCACTTAAGGGGGGAACAAGAGAGAAGCAAGTAGAGGTGGTGTTTATCTTGGCAAAGCAAGGATACTTATTAAGGGGACCCATGGTGGAGAAGGGAGCGGGAGGAGTCCCAGAGGCAGGAATTCCCAAGACTGTACAGATGGCGAAGAACGGGGGTGAGAGGGAGGGGGGCGTAAGTTATACACTTCTCAAGTTTTACATTTGAAGCCTCTGAGTAAAAGTGCAGGACTAAGTAGTCTCTTCCTCTTGTCTTTATTAACCTATTTTTATCTACCCTTCATTTCAAACTTCTTTCAAGAGTCCCCTATGCACCCTAATCGCCTGCCTCTTCTTTTCCCTCGCACTAATCCCTTAGACTAGAACACCCCCTTCCCCACCATTTGGTTCACAAAACCCATGATCAACTCAGCTAAAGCAACATGAGGATTTGGGACTTGCTCGGACCATCTATCATGTCTTTCTTTATGTGCATACATTAGCTTGATCCTAAAATGCCCACTTCCTGAAGATAGAATCTGTATCATTTTCATGTTTATAGCTATATCCCATAACATGGCTTGCACTGAACTTAGCACCAGGGAACTGGGTATAGGTTGACTAAATTGGCAAATTTCTCTTCTTACTTGAAATATCTACCTTTCTAAGGTCATCTCCAGATAAAATTTCCCTCTCCTTTCCAAAACACATACAAGATACTGACACATTTACTCAAAAGTTTCCTTCTCCCAGGAATTTGCTTCCTTATCTTGAACAAATAAAATCCTCGCCTTAAATTGAGTCTTTAATTTGCTTGTAGGGGGCATCAGTGTTCTCACTCCTCTGCCACCGAGGGGTGGTGAGAACTGGAAGGTGGGGGAATCACCAAAGGGATCTGGGTGGCAACCTGGCCCAAGAGTGCCTGGGTGGTCAGAAGCAGGTGCTAGACGCAGAGCTGGGAAAGCGGGGTGTGCACAGACAGGGTGTGGGGTGGAGAGCAGTTTTCCAGACCTTGGAATGACAATGACACTGGATGGAGTCCTGACCAGCCCCACTGAGCTCATGGGCTCCGGTGAGGTGAGGATTCCTTTCTGGGTGAAGCCATTTGAGGATAGCGCAGTCAACAGAAGTGCAAATTCACTCCTTCTCTGTACTTATAAGGGAAAAAAAGATTATGTACAGTAATTACCACCCCCAACTCTATACAGGATTGCTGTCAGGAATTTAAGAGTTAATGGCATTTAAAAAAAAGAGGGCAGAAAATCATTTTAGTTCTTAAGACCAGTCAAAGCCCGTTTTACTGGCAAGTGTCAACTCTGGAAGGTGTCTTGATAATAAGCTGCAGTTTGCAGTGAGCCTGCAAGGTACCCAATCTATTTTTACTATTCCTCAGGTCTGACAAAAGCTGAGTCCTCTTTTTATCCATCTCCCTTAACAGTCTAGCACCTTGTGCAGTAGTCTGACCTGTGAGAAAGCAGCACACATGCTGCTTTTCTGGTGGTGCAGAAAGACATCAGAATCTGTATGAATGGCTGAAAATCCTCTATCCGGAAATATTTAGTACTTTTTTTGCACTATGTGAATATGAAGCATGGCCTACTGATAAGACAAAGCAAAGACCTTCTGAAGGTGGCACTCTTTAATCCTGCCAGGGATATTAGGAGACGGTGAGAAATGCTGACAGGGAAGACAGGCCCTACAGCACCGCTCTGATGGAGAGTCTCAAAGAGCCCATTCTCAACTGTTCCAACAGGCTCTCAGAAGTGGAGACAGGCAGGAGAGAGAGCTGCAGATGTCTCTACACCTAAATCATCCCATTTTCCAGATAGAAAGATAAAGTAGCTAAGACAGAAAAGGAATTGGTTATATCTGCAAGAAGGCCAATAGGGCCAAATTTTTTTTTTCTAGACTGAACAGAAATAGAAAATGGTTTCCAAATCAGCTGTGACAATTTTACCCATATTGTGAATGGGTTCTAGTGATTTAAATTTGCAAGCTGGCTTTAAGAGTTTCATCATACCGCCTAAGGATTAATGAGTAGTTTTTCACCGCTACAGAACAAAGAGAAAAAATGTAGTTATATATATATATGCATTTGATAAGCTAAGGTTAGATTAAAGAAGAAGAATATAATTCTGAGCAGTTAGTCTCATTTTCAGAAACAGTAAAACATTAAAAATTCGTATCCATGTGAACCCAAGATTTACATATGCAGCTATCACTTATCTTCACTTCAATGTCTACAAGACACCTCAGTATTAAATGTTCAAAAAGGAATGCATCTCACCCCCACCCCAACTGCCTGAGGCCCTCCCTGACAACTCCAGGCTTGCCCCCTCACCACCTGCCAGCCCTGTTTCACCCAGAGCCTTAGATTATGGGTTGAATTGTGTCCCTCAAAAAGATACATTGAAGTCCTAACACGAAACACCTTAGAACTTGATCTCACTTGGTCGTTAAGACAGGGTCCCGCTGGAGTGGGTGGGACCTTAGCCCACCATGACTGGCACTCAGGAGAGAAGCCAGGTAAAGACAGAGGGCGACACCAGAGTGATGTGTCCACAAGCCCCTGAACACAAAGGGTGGCAAGCCACCAGGTAGGCAGAGGCAAAGAAGGGCTCCTTCCCTCAGGCCTTGAGAGAGAGCCTGCCTGCCAACCCCATGATTTTGGACTTCTAACCTCCACAACAGAAATACATGTCTGCTGTTTTAAGCCACCACATTTGTGGTAATTTGTTAGAGCCTAGACAACTAAGATACAGCATCCCAAACCACCCACCTCCCCATCTCCACTGCTGCCGTTCTGCTCCCAGGACTCCAAGCCACCAGCAGCTTAGTCAGAACAATGGCAGTAACCTGCCCCTTTCCAATCCACTGCCCAGAATCAGCCCCGACTGCACTTTTCAATGTATAGAGCAGATCCCAGATCCTGCGCCTTTTCATGGCTTTCTGTTCACCTGAAGATAAAATGCAAAGCCCTAGGGGGTCCCTTAAGGCCGCCATGACCAGGCCCTTGCGCACCTGTCTGAGCAACACTCCTAAGGCCCTCCTCCTGCGCCCTGGCTCCCGGGGTCCTGTCTCCACCCTGGAAGTTTGCCAAGCTGGGCCCTGCCTCAGGGTAGGTCCACTTAGCGCTGTCCGTGTACGGCCAGCTCTTTTATATCATGGAGGTCCCTGCTCGAATTTCATCCTTCAGAGAGGTTATTCCTGACAACCTTATCTAAAGGAGCCCCACCCCCCGTCACCTCATTAATTTCCCTGTCTGACTGAAATGATGATCTTTTCATGTATTTGCTTACCAGTTTATTGATCATCTCTACAACCTTAGGTTTTAAGCTCCCTAGAGCACAGGAACACAAGTCTTCCTTATTTGTAACTTGTCCCCAGCGCCCAGAGAAGAGCCCAACACACCCTGCGGACCCCAGACACACTACCCTCCACCCCCGCTGTTCTCTCTTCTGGCTGGAAGGAGCAGGGGTTTGCTGTTATGCAATCTCTCTGGAGGTGTTCACTGGACCACGAGAATGAACCTTACTCAGTGGCCTCTTGCTTCTGGGGTCTTTACCAACTACTCTGCTCAAATGCCCGCGTCAGCCCAAGGGCGCAGAGTGCTCAGAAAGCGTATGCCCATGATCCTGGGCGCCACCAGGGTGGCAAAGCCTGAGAGGAGGGTGGCATACCTCCCCTTGGCTCTTCAAAGGCAAGTTTCCCTGAGGCAGGCTTTGGACGGCACACTGGACTACAGGAAAGTTACACTGAGTTTCCACAAGCTGTGAAATGTGAGCCTCACACTTTGTCTATGCCCCAGACTATAGGTTTAAGAGAATGATTCTCTCACCCCTTCCTGTGTGTTACTTTGGCTTATTCTCTACTCTACCCCAGTTATGCCTTTTCTATTGGTAGCTAACAAAAATGGCAAATTTTAAGGTATCACTTCAGAAATACATGAGTCTTATGAAAAAATATGCACAAAACAAATAAGTCATAGGCTAAAAAGACACCCACTTGACTACGGAAATATGTTACTATAAATGAAGGTTCATAGGAAATACACTAAGTGACATCTAGATCAACTGAAAATTTTGAAATTGTTGATAGTTTCCCCAGAGATTTGTTTTCTTCCTACTACAACTATAATGATTTCATCATATTTGAAGTCAACTAAAATAAAATCATATTTTATACCCATAAGCAGTATCTTCCTGATTTAAGTTCTCTCTAAGGTTATTTTTCCCTACATATAACTTGACTAGAAACAATGTCAAAATCAAAACAAGATTAATCTTTTTAAAAAAATAAATCTGCTTGTCTCACCCACCTTAAAACAGTAAAGCATATGAGTACTATAATCACAAGATGTGGGTGCAAACAGCTCACTGTTACCACTTAGTACGGGTTCCTAGAAAGTTACTTCGCATCTCTAAGTCTCAATGTCTTCAAATCATAGCTCTGCCCTAGAGCTGTCTATAAGGAAAAACACATAAAGCAGCTGCAAGTAGATAACTCAGCCCATGTACCATCTCCTCTAGGAAGACTCTCCTGATTGCTCCCTAGTATGTGTCTAACAAAGAGGTGCAAAGTGGTCCCACAACAACTACTGCACACCCAGAGACTACAAATCCCACCAGCAGCAGCTCATCCAGAGGGGCAGGAAAGAGCAAGGGAGGGGCCAGGCAAGGGGGATTCCCACAGACAGGGGCTGTCAAGTAGGTGAAAAGGAGTTGTCATACAGAAAAGGACACAAAAGGACAGAGATCACTTGTACTTGGTTAAAAAAAAATTTCAGTAAAACACTGGTAGTTAAGATTAGATTGGGCGGGGGGGTATGCAGAAGATGAGAACTGAAGAAACAGATAGGAATATATTGTTCTCTGAAAAAAGTATGCCAGAGAGAAAAGAGGAAACAGTAAGGAACTTGGGGGAAAGGAAGGCCAGCAAAGGAGGAGTTTTCCCAAGGAAAGAGACTAGAACAATGTTTATACACTTAAGGAAAGGAGTCAACAAAAAGGTAACAGTGGAAGATGAACCAAAAAGATGGACAAGCCACAAAAGCAAAATCCAAAAAGAAGGCTGGAGAAGAAGAGCTACTGGTAGCTCCCTGTTAAGGGGACTTTGGTGAGCATGAAAGAGGTAAAGAGGAGTGAAAATGTGTAAGGCAGACTTTCTCATCACTGCCCACCTGGACTTCTTGTCACTCTGCCTCCAATCTGGTGTCCAATAAAATAACTAGCCATAAGGTTTCAAAGTAATTTTTCATTTAAAAAAAAAACTGATCATTCCAGCCCATTTCCTATCCTTTAACATACTCTGTGGCAGAGACTGCTTGTTGCCTACTCCAACATCCATTCTGACTTTCCTTCTTGGTAGCAGAACACCACTTTTCATCTTGACACATAGCTTTCTGGAATAAAAAGCTACACTTTCCAGCATCCCTTACTGCAAATATATAGGCAAGTGAATAAAATCTGGCCAAAATAATGCAGGACTTCTGAGAAGGTTCTCTCAAGAGAGCTGGCTCAGCAGAAAGGTGCCCCATACTGCTGTCTCCTTCGCTACTTCCTCTGGCCTACAACTAAGAGGAATAGCCAAAGCCCTGGTCTGTGAGGGCTCAGGGTGGACACCTCTGCTGGACTGTGGGGCAGGAAGGAGCAGCCAGGGCTGTGTGCACACCAGGGAGCTGCACCAAGGCCTGAAGAGCCCACCTGCACATTTCTATAAAAATGAGAAAACAAGTCCTTTATGATTAAGCTTCTGTTTGCCTTTTCTTTTTCCTTTGTTTCCTTTCTTTTCTTGTTTTTGTTAAATGTGAAGACATGGTGGTCTCTATAACTGGAAGCTGAACCTAATATCGACTTGATAAAACCTCAGTGTTCAGAATGCAATTCAGAACCCTTGCTTTAGGAACTTGATTCCCTGGCAACCCAGTCTCTAGCGCATACCCAAAAAGGCTGCAAGCACCCCTTACTAATGCCAGCTAATGACAGGAAAAAAGAAGATTAAATATCAAATCAACTTTAAGTTTAGATACAAGAAGCTAATAAATAGTGAAAGAAAAAGAAGACTAAATAGATAGATACACAAGTACAACAAAAATAATGTAATCGCAACAGGCTCTCATGTGAGATACCTAGCTTAGCAATTCCTAAAATACTACCAGCAATCCCCACCCTCTTTTAGACACTGAAACATTATACTTAAAAAAGCCCTCCACCTAAGAAATAATTTTCATTACAGAATGGTTTTATCTCTAAGAGAGCCTCATTTTTTAAATTATTTCTTTTAATTCCTGAGGTAGACTGTCTTCCATCTGTGCTCAAAATTTAGCAAAACCTGTACTCAAAATATTAAATCCTGCCCAGCCCTCCAACCAGACATTGCTTGAAAATTCTCTGCTAACTCTGTTCCAAATGAAGTTTAGAACTGGATCTGGGACTAGCTATCAGAGATCCTACAAAGAGGTGTGATATAATCATCGTGATGGATTTATGAAACGAAGAAAACTGCTAATAACAATAAAAATTGGTGAGGGGCACTCAAACTCAGCTTTTGATAACATTAAACAGAATTTATATGTTAATAGTACTAACTGCTGCCATTTTTTGAGTGCCAACTACTAAAGTCTTTATTATTGCAAATAATATACTCTGATAATAGATTATTCAGAAAAGCATAAAGAAAAAATTTTAAATTGTTGATAAACAACCCATCACCAAAAGAGAATCAACGGTAATATTTTGGTTTATTGCCTATGAAAATTTTACTTGTGTTTGTGCGCGTTTACATACATGTGCGCATCACACATCAGTTATTTTGTTTTCTATAAATGTAAAAATTGGAATTAAACCATTAAAAAACATAACATTAAGAATTTTCCCATGTCATAGTATGTAATTTGAAGAATCAATGTTAACATGCTGCCAAATAGCCCCCATTTTACTGACATATTATTTGGGGACCTTTATATTGTTTCTGATTAGTCAAATATTTAGCACTGAGGTGTCAGGCACTATGCTGAGATTTATATTCACCATGTCCCTGAATCATTACCAATGAGGCAACAATGTAAGTAAACTCATTTTAAAAATTAGGAAAATGAGAATTAGAGAGGTAATATAATTTGCCAAGGGTAGCAACACTAGTAAGTGACAGCGTAAGCCTGGGTCTGTTTAAAGAAAAGTTTGGGCTCTTGGTACATGCACAGAAGCAATTAATAATAATAATAATAATAATAATAATAATAATAATGGAAAGTAAACTGAGAAGCATGGAACTAAAATCTTGGCTCCTACTGCAGGCTCTGGAAACAGATCTTCTAGCTCATAAAAGGAGTGTCCCAGAATCAGCAGGACGTTCAGTTTACAAAGTGACAGAAAGAATAGATAGCCATTAGCTATGATAAAAATAGGTGAATATTTTTGGACAGACATCAGTATTTTAAAGTATTTTAATGGACAAGCTAAATAACTCCAAGTGCTTTATTCATTCAGAAACTTGGGAACATGTTTTCAAGTATCAACTATTTATTCTAGCAGCCTCTTCAGACATAATTCTCAAAGCAAGACACTTAGCAGACACTAGCATTAGTAATAAGAACCTGCAAGTTTCCCAGTCCTCAGTATGGGATACTGGGCAGAGGAAGGTGAGAAAAAGCAAAGAACGTGCAGTCAATCTTGTTCTCATCCTTGCCCCACTGCAGCAGCTACTAAGGGCAACCCAGAAACCTGCAAGTTTTGTCACCTCTCACCAACAGACAACCCGGGGTCAAGCGATTTCACTCTAGCCTTCCTAGTCAAAAAACCATTAGTGAGCCTGACCGGGGCTGGAAGGCAGCACAGCAGTGGAAGAAAGGGTGCCAAAACCGAGCAAAAAGCAGCCTGAAGGT
>PVKY010005618.1:0-17131 GCA_004027775.1 Bradypus variegatus
GGGTGTTAGGGAGGGAGGGAGGGGAAGAGACGGTGGTGTGACAGGATCTTAAGGGTGATGGATTGTGGTTATCAGGGGAGAGGGGTCGGGGTATTATGGAGTTGTAGGTATGGGATTTGTACTGTTTTAGCAACCGTTCCTGTACAATTGAACTTATTTCAAAATAAAATTTATTAATAAAAAAAATGGGTAGCTATACTAGTATCATAAAAAGCAGACTTTAAATCCAAAGATGTCATGAGACAAAGAAGGACACTATATATTAATAAAAGGGACAATTGCCAAGAAGAAATAACAATCATAAATGTTTATGCACCCAATCAAGGAACTCCAAAGTACATGAGACAAACACTGGCAAACAGAAGGGAGCAACAGACATTTCTATAATAATACTGGGAAACTTCAGTACACTACTCTTTCTACAGACAGAACTAGATGGAGGACGAATAAGAAAACTGAGAACATAAACAACATGATAAATGAAACAGATTTAACAAACATATAAACATCTTTCCACCTCAAATTACCAGGATACACATTCTTCTATAGTGCTCATGGAATGTTCTTCAGGTAAGATCATATGCTGGGAGAACAAAACAAGTCTTAACAAATTTAAAAAGCATGAAACAATTCAAAGTACATTCTCGGACCACAATAGAATGCAGCTGGAAATCAATAACCACCAAATAACTAGAACTTCCACCAATACATGGAGGTTAAACAACACACCCCTAAAAAATCAGTGAGTTAAAGAAGAAACTGCAAGAGAAATTGGTAAATATCTAGAGACGAATGAAAATGAGAACACAACAAATCAATAACTTTGGGATGCAACAAAGGCAGTGCTAAGAGGGAAATTTATTGCTCTAAATGCATACATTATAAAGGAAGAAAGAGGTAAAACCAAAGACCTAACTGATCAACTGAAGAAGCTGTAGAATGAAGAGCAAACTAACCCTAAAGCAAGTAGAACAAATGAAATAACAAAGGTTAAAGCAGAAATAAAAGCTCTGGAGAACAACAACAACAACAAAATAGAATAAACTTAAAGATGGTTTTTTGAGAAGATCAACAAGACTGACAAACCCTTACCCACACAGACAAATTCAAAAAGAGAGAAGACCCAAATAAAATCAGAAATGAGAACAGGGTCATTACTATGGATCCCAAAGAAATTTTTAAAATCATAAGAGGACACCATGAACAACCATATGCCAAAAAACTAGACAACTTACAGGAAATCGACAACTTCCTAGAAACACATGAACAACCAGACTGATCAAAGAATAGACCTCAACAAACCAATCACAAGTAAAGAGATCCAATAAGTCAACAAAAATCTTCCTAAAACGAAAAGCCCAGGGCCGGATGACTTCACATTGAAATTTTACCAAACTTTCCAAAAACGGACATCATTCCTGTTCAAACTCTTTCAAAAAAAGAAGAAAAAGGAACACTATCTAACTCATTTTATGAGGCTAATATCACTCCAATACCAAAACCAGATAAAGATACTACAAGAAAGGAAAACTACCAGCCAATCTTCCTAACGAAAATAGATACAAAAATCCTCAACAAAACACTTACAGATCAAATCCAAATTCATTCCAGGCATGCAAGGGTGGTTAAACATAAGAAAATCAATCAATGTAATACAACACATTAACAAATCAAAAGGGAAAAATCAAACGACCATTTCAATAGATGCCGAAAAAGCACGTGACAAAATTCAGCATCCTTTTTTGATAAAAACACTGCAAAAGGTAGGAATTGAAGGAAACCTCCTCAATATGATAAAAGACATATGTAAAAACCCTACCGCCAACATTGTGAGAGACTCAACAGTGAGAGACTGAAAGCCTTCCCCCTAAGATCAGGAACAAGACAAGGATGCCCACTGTCATCACTATTATTAAACATTCTGCTAGAATTTCTCCCAGAGTAATCAGGCAAGAAAAAGAAATAAAAGGCATCCAAATTGGAAGCGAAGAAGTAAAACTGTCATTATTTGAAGATGACATGATCCTATATTTGGAAAATCCTGAGAAACTGACAACAAAGCTACTTGAGCCAACAAAAAAACTTAGTCAAGTGGCAGGACATAAGATTAATGTGCAAAAGTCAGTAATGTTCCTGTACACTATTTATGATCTAACTGAAGAGGCAATAAAGAAAAAATTTCCATTTACAACAGCAATTAACATAATCAAGTATCTAGGAATAAATATAACCAAGGACGTAAAAAACTCTACGCAGAAAAATTACAAAACTTCACTCAAAGAAATCAAAGAGGACCTAAATAGGGGGAAAGATATTCCATGTTAATGGACAGGAAGGATAAAAGTCATTAAGATGTCAATTCTACGCAAAGTGATCTACAAATTCAATTCAAGTCCAATCGAAATTCCAACAACCTAATTTGCAGACTTGGAAAAGCTAGTTATCAAATTTATTTGGAAGGGAAATGGGCCTCGAATGCCAAAAACCTTCTTAAAAAGAAGACTGAAGGGGTAGAAGTTACAGTTCTGACTTTAAAGCCAACTATGAAGCCACAGTGGTCAAATCAGCATGGTACTGGCACAAAGCTAGACATATTGATCAATGGAATTGAATCGAGAGTTCAGAAATAGATCCCCACATTTAAAGTCAATTGAGTTTTGACAAGGCTCCCAAACCCACTAACCTGGGACAGAACAATCTCTTCAACAAATTGGGCTGGAAAAACTGGATATCCATATCCAAAAGAAAGAAAGAGGACCCCTACCTCACACCATATACAAAAGTCAACTCAAAGTGGATCAAAGACTTCAATAAAGAGCCAGTACCATATAACTCCTAGAAAATAATATAAGGAAACATCTTCAAGACGTAGAAATAGGAAGTGGCTTCTTAGACCTTACACCCAAAGCATAAGTAACAAAAGAAAAAAAAACAGGTAAATGTGAACTCCTTAAAATCCAAAGCTTCTGTGCCTCAGTGGACTTTGTCAAAGACGTAAAGAGGCAGCCAACTCAATGGGAAAAAAATATTTGGAAACCATGTATCTGATAAGAGACTGATAGCCAGCATAAATAAAGAAATCCTACAACTCAACAACAATAGTACAAACATACCAATTATTAAATGGGCAAAAGATGTGAAAAGATATTTTTCTGAAGAGGAAATACAAACAGCTACAAAGCATATGAAAAAATGTTCATCTTCACTAGCTATTAGGACGATGCAAATCAAGTCTACAATGAGGTATCATCTCACACCAATAAGAACGACTGCCATTAAACAAACAGGTAACTACAAATGCTGGAGAAGATGGAGAGAAATTGTAACTTTTAATCATTGCTGATGGGACTGTATAATGCTAAAGCTGCTGTGGAAGACAGTTTAGTGGTTCCTCAGAAAACTAAATTTCAAGTTACCCTACAATCCAGCAATTCCACTATTTGGCATATAACCAGAAGATCCGAAAGTAGTGACACAAACAGACATTTGCACACCAATGTTCATAGCAACATTACTCACAACTGCCAAAAGATGGCAACAATCCAACTGTCCTTCAACAGTCGAGTGGATAAACAAAATGTGGCCTATACATACAATGGAATACTATGCAGCAGTAAGAAGAAACAGTGTCCTAAAACATGGCAACACGGATGAACCTTGAGGACATAATGCTGAGTGAAATAAGTGAGAAATAAAAGGAGAGCTACTGTATGTTATCACTACTGTGAACTCCCTGAATAATGTAAAATCAGTGTCTTATAATGTAGAATATAGGAGACCTAGAGATAGAAGCTAGAGAAGGGGGAATGATGACCTAATATGCATAGATCTGTTAACGAGATTGAACTTAAGGGTAAGGGAATGGATAGGGTTGGTGATGGTTCATTAACAGGATTATAAATATCAGTGCTGTATGGAAGGTGAACATGACTGAAAGGAGTTGTTTAAAGATGCGTATCCCATATATTAGCACTACAGATATAAATAAATGTTTGGATGATATACTTCTAAGGTATGACACTGCTAGAAAGAGCTAACAACAAAGTGGCATATGGGAAAAACTACCTATTGCATGCTATGAACTATATTTAATAGGAATATCTTGCTAGTATCTCACTAATACTAGGGATAAATAATTAAGGGCTAATAAGAACTTTGGAGTGTTTGGGGTTATGATAACTGTTTAAAATTGAGAGTGATGACTGTACAATCAAGTGAAGATGGTATGAGACACTGATGTTTTATCTTGGACACAATATATGCTATGTGAAATTAGGAACTCCCTATTTAAGAAGTCAGGTTCTTGATCTTGAGGCTTGCTCTTATGAAACCTGTGACTGTAAAGGGGAGGCTAAGCCTTCCTATAATTATGCCTAAGAGTCCCTTCCAGGGAACCTCTTTTGATGCTCAGATGTGGCCTCTCTCTCTCTAAGCTCAACTCTGCAAATAAATTAATTACCTCCCCCCCACACACCACCACCACATGGGGTATGAGTCCCAGGGGAGTGAATCTCCCTGGCTACATGGGACATAACTCCCTGGAATGAGCCTGGCCCAGGCATCAAGGGATTGAGAATGCCTTCTTGACCAAAAGGGGGAAAGGTAACAAAACAAGATTTCAGTGGCTAAGAGATCTCAAATAGAGTCAAGAGACTATCCTGGAGGTTACTCTTATGCAAGCTTCAGCTAGATATTCCAAATGCCCACAGTATGGCAAGCCCTAACCAACAATAGTCCTGAAAATCCTAAAGAATACCCAGGTCCCTATGTGAGATTCTATAAAAGTTTCACTCACTAAGTTTATTTCTCAGAAACTTAAATCCTCCAGAGTGTTCCTATGCCAGGTAAGTCCCAAAACCCAGAGGCTACAGCTTCTTCATAGACATCAACCAGATGCATCCCCCTTCCCCATAATGTCAACACCCCTTTTCAATATGAACAAGTTAGCACAGTCACTGCTCAGATACCCCTGAAGACTGAGACAGTGATTAAACGAAAGGGAGAAGCAGCAACATACAAGCTAGGATTTAAGAAAGGATTACAAATACTGAATTGTTATACACACACACACACACACACACACAATTTTAGTTTCTAGAGTATTAGAACAGCCAAAAGGAAATAACTGAAAAGGTGGAGCTGTAACCCCTAACATTCTTTGAAATTCACTCTATAATTACCTGTTAAATCATACTTTCAAAGTTACCACTTTTCTGCATATATGTTATATTTCACAATAAGGAAATAACCATAACATTCTATGAAATTTGTTCTATAACTACTTGTTAAATCACACTGTGAAAGTTAATACTTTTCTGTATGTATGCTATATATCCCAATAAAAAATGTTTTAAAAAACCATGATTTCAAAATATATGAAGCAAA
Source organism: Bradypus variegatus (assembly GCA_004027775.1). Taxonomy (NCBI): domain Eukaryota; kingdom Metazoa; phylum Chordata; class Mammalia; order Pilosa; family Bradypodidae; genus Bradypus; species Bradypus variegatus. Next base: position 5,386 of record PVKY010005618.1, read on the forward strand.
AATTGATAGAAAATATAAGAAATAGACAAATTTACAATGACAGCAGGAGTTAGTTACATAACTGAATCAGTAATTGATAGACTTGGGAAACACAAGATCAGTGTAAAATACAAAAGATTTAAACAACACACAATTAAACAATAACTGTATTCACTTTATGAACTCTGCCTCCAACAAGTGAAGAATACACATTATTTTCAAGCACAAAAGGAACATTTATAAAAAAACTAGGCATCTACCGACTGGTTCATAAAATAGTCTTGAGCATATATCAAAGAACCAAAATAATGTAGTCTATGATGTCAAACCTCAAAGCAAGGACACAGGAAATTTGTTAAAAAATGAAAATTAAACAAAACAATCTATATGTATGAAAATTAAGAAATGCATTTTATATAATCCATAGTCAAAGAAATCCAACTGGAAACAAAATTTTTGAAAATGAATAAAAACAATAAACACTACATATTAAAAATTGTGGGATGCACCAAAAGAAGTATTTAAAGAAGGAAATTTTGGCCTTAAATTTTCATATTAGAAAATAACAAGGGCTGAAAACTAATGAGCTACATCTACCTGAAGAATGTAGGAAAATAATAGCAAGACTAACTTTAAATAGCAAAGGAAATAAATACTATAGACAAGAATGGAAATGAATAAAATGAAAAGCTCAGTGTTACAAAGATGTTAATTCCCTTCAAAGAGATAGTTGTGATACAATCCAGATCAAAATTCCAACAAGTTTTTTTTTAACCTGACAAACTGAGACTAAAAGGGAAATTTATAAGTTGACAGATAAATCCTAAAACCCAGAGGCAACAGCCTCTTCATAGACATCAACCAGATGCTTTCCCCTACACTAATGTCAACAACCCTTTCCAATATGATCAAGTTAGCCAAGAAAAACAAAGGGGCAAGAGTAGTCACGACACTCCTGAGGAAACGAAAGACTTGTCTTCCCACATACCAAGCTTAATCTAATACTATTATAATTAATGGTAGTATAGACAGGAACAGAAAGATCAATAGAACAGAAGAGGAAGTCCAAAATGAGACACCTCCAAACATTTGATACATGACAGAGGAAGTACTGTAGATCAAGGAAAAGGGATGGATCTTTTAATAAATGGTGATCGGACAACTGGATATCCATATGTTAAAAAATGAAATTGAATCCCTACATCTCACTATATACAAAAATTAATTTCAAAAGAGTTAAAGAAATACAAAACAAAAGTAAACCTACTAAGTTTTAGAAGACAATTAGGCGGTCTTACATGGTTCATGTAACCAGAAAATCTCTAAATCTTCAATTCAACCTAGCTGAAGGTAGAGGGTAGTACCCTGGACAGAAATCTAAATTTGTATAGTGCAGATTCAGGAAAAATATTAAAATTCTTGTTTTCTTCCTTTGTAGTTTGAGAAAGAAAAAGCAAAAGATATCCATGGCTTGTGAACATGGAGACTAATATAAGGGGGAAATACTGATTATTTGCTAACACAAAGAAATAAAAATTTAAAAAAGCATTTCTGATTTTATGTATTTGAAAATTAATAGAAACAAATGATACGTGTGTTTGTTAAGAAAAATAAACTTTAAAAGTCAGCTCTTTAAAATATCTTAGGAGTATATTCAGAATAGAAACTAAATTTTACTGCATAGTAAAATCTTTCATATTCCTAGAGAAAAATTACATTGGGTTTCCATGTTTAAAGAAATTACCATGCAGTTAAAAAAAAAAATTTAGGGTTTAGAATAAACATTCAAATCTATCTTGAGTAGAAAAAAGTTTTCCTAAAATCTGTTAGGGTAGCACTAATGCCAATCTTGCTCTGCATTTGGAAAATATTTTTCTTTTTGAAAGCTCAAATTATCTACCTTTATGAGAATTTGACAATAAGACTAAAAAGTCATTATATCTCCCATTTTTAAAATGACATTTACCAAAAGTTAATAGCCACCTACAAACATGCATATGTAAATACCATTTTTCAGGTATTTTACAACTTTTTTTTATATAGACTATCTATTAATCTCCCTACCTTTTTTTTTATTTAATCCAAAAAGCATTCTTCTAAACATTTTTCTAAATAATTTTCTCTTCTAAAGAGAAAATTTTGGCTTAGACCCATGTTCAGTCTGGTGTCAAACTTCCAATGAAATTCAAATTCACATAACCTTTTACTCAGAGGGTATCTAACAGTAATAATCCTTCAATTTCTCTATTCAACTGTCTTTAAAAATATCTGGCTTCAAAAGCTATGTTATTTGATTAAAACAATGTTAAAATTTTTAAAGTAAAAATAATAACTTAAAATCTCCCAGGGATGTTATGTAGATTACTGATTATTCAAACATTTGTGATATTTATTTTTAAAGCAAAAGAACAGGCAGAAAAATCAGTTCCAAGACTACTCTCTGGAATTTTCACAAACAACTTGCCCCAATATTTACTTGAACCCAAATTTGCTTTCCCTTTGATAGAGTGGAGAACAAAGAGATCTTCCAGCCAACAATTCATTGACGCATAATATCTACAAATAAACTAGTAAAAACCTGAAAGGAAAAAAAAAAAAAGCAGATGCTGTGTCTGTATTCAGAATCATGCAGCAGCTGTGAAAAGGGCTTTAATCTTCAATTTCCAAGTCAGTTCATCAAAACCCTCATCCAGGAGCATGCCAGCAGCTACTGCACTAATTGTGAATTGCCACAGCGATGCAATGACAATGGCCACACATTCATTTGGACTACCAAGCTGGTGCTATTTACAACTCGAAGAGTGTCTCCAACAAGAAAGACACAGAGTGCAGAGAAATTAATCAAGGGATGTAAGTCCAAAATGTTGGAGGCATAGCTTCATTTTACGTTTTATTCAGTTTACTCCAGAAAAATAATGACTACAATAATTTCATGAACTATTTTTTCCCTTTTGTTAAAACCAAATGACAACATTTTGTTCTGCGGTAAAAATAGCAAGCCGCTCTGCTGTTGCAGCATAAGGCCAGTGGCTGGATGGTATTCGAAAATGGTATTACAGTGCTGCGGGGTTCAATAAACTGGGGTTTAAGAGAGATGATATGATAGCCAAAAATGAAGATGTAGAAAAAGCCATAAGAAGGCTTCCTGAGAACCTTTACAATGGCAGGGTGTTTCATATTAAGAGACTACTGGACCTGAGCATGAGACAGCACATCTTGCCTAAACAGAGTAGACAAAATATGAAGAGGATAAATTCTATCATGAACCAAATCCGAAAGAAGTTATTCAGGAAAGAAAAGAGAGAGAAGAATGGGCAAGAAATAATCATGTAATTGGAATGTGGGTGCAGCTGTTCCCAAAGTATTTTGATGAAGTTGGTAAATCCTAAAATGTACAGTTTAAGAACTATTTGAGCTACTTTATTACTTTAAACAAATATCAATTGTAATAATTCCTGGAGTTTTTCAATTCTAAACCTTATAAAAATCTTAAATATGATTTCACTTATCTGTTATAACTCTTTCCAAACTTCTAAGCTATGTTTATTTAATGTTATTAATTGCTTCCCGGGGCTGAGAGAGAACATTTGAATCAGTTCTCACTGCTTGGACAACCTCAATTTACTAAAGGATATAATGTTATACCAAGTAGAACAGACACCTTTGTATTTCTTTCATAGGTTAGCAAGATGCCTGAAAGCCAGCACCATAAGGGCCTCACTTGCAGGTATGAAACGGAGCAAGAAACAAGTACAAGATTTGAATTCACCTGAAGTAAACAGAGCAGTGCAGCAGACTGGCTTTCATACTTCATGAGTCTCAGCAGAATGAAAAGAAAGGATTCACTCCCCAGTTTGCTAAGATTGGGAACCAGCCCCAGTTCAGCCTTCTTCAACCACAGGCCTTCAAATTATTTGATTTTGCACCCTATCGATTAAAAAAAAATCATGTACACAGCCCCAGTATGGAGATGTATAAATCACATGTATGCATTCTTGTGCTAATAAGTATATTAGAAAACAGCAGACATTAGAAAACTAGATAAAAATATAAAGACAAATTATACTTCCTTCCCATATCTGAGTGACTTGTCCACTCATAAAACTATTCAGTTATTTAAAAAAAAAAAAAAGCAACTGTTGTTACAAAGTATTACAAGGACTGAATATGAGTAATAGTAAAATGTTTTAAGGTTTTAGGCTTAGAACCTTGAACATAAACTAGAACTATCAATAATGTCCTTCCCACCCCTAAATTCTCAGGTGCTTTCTTTGGTGGAAGTGAAAGGGATGGAAGCACAGCGAGCAGGGAAGGAATTGTGTGGAACCCATAGTCATGCACTGCAAGTCTTTGTTTGTGGGGCAGAAATATTTGATTGGGATCTTACCTTGAGGAACAAAACAGACTAAGGAAAACAAGTTTTAGATTATATTTTAAACTTTTAAAGAATCAAAAATACGTATTTGTATTTAGCAGGGTATATATATGTGTCTGTGTATGTCTAAATCTCCCTCCAAAAGATGAGATATGATGTTCCACATTCATTATGTTTGAGTTGCAACCTTATCATAAAGGGGGTCTTTTAAATTTTTTGTGAAAATATTAGCGAACTTCATTAAATTTCCTAAGGGCCAAAAAAAAAATAACAGTACTTACACAACATATCAAATATCAAACACTGGATTATTTTTTTCCAACCAATTTTGTTTCAGAAATCTTTAGTACTAATTATAAATGCACATTTAAACACAGGTCCATTTGCCAGAACTCAGTGGTTTTTAAATTTTAACATGTGTTTCAAAAATAAATAATAAATGTTATTTTGAAGTATTTCGACCTAAATAAAAATACCTAATGTAAAGTTATTATTTACTGAAGAAAGAAAGGAAAGACTAAAAATAATTTCTGAAAAAGACGAATGGACTCCCACAGTGCAAGGATTTGCTTTTCATGATCATTACACCCATCTTTCTGCTTTACTAAAATTCTCAAAATCTGAATGCAGTACAAATCAGTTACATTTCATAGTAACATCTCAGAATATCAAGTATAAGTTTCCACCACCACAAATACAGCAAAATATTACATCAACAGCATTGTTTGCGGTTATTGCTACAAGTGTTAGTGATAAGAAGCAACAGTAGAAATCATTGTAAATCATTAGTCCTATCAAGAGAAACCCTTCAAAAATCTGCACTTTGATGGTGAACTAATTATATCAAAACATACTACATTTCAATATAAAAATTAGTTATTTCAAAGGAAAATTAAACATTTTTCTTAAAACTAAATAATACTGATTCAAATAAACACTTTAAAACTAAACAATGGGAAGCTGGAGGCCTGCGGGCTGGCCAGGGTCTGGGCAGCTGTGCTCTCTCGGGCGGTGGTTGTGGGGAAGGCCCACAGGGGCGGAGATGCGGGACTCATGCAGCTAAGCCCCCTGGCTGGGCAGAGGACACGTGGCCCGGCCCAGCACCTGGGACCCCACCTGGGAAGGGCAAAAACAAGTGTCTCGTCAACCTGCGGAAAAGGAACCTGGAATCTGGAGGAGTACTGGTGTCCAGAGTGGGCCACGGCAAAGCCAAGGCCACGGACACATCTTCCTCACCAGATACTCCCAGTACCATGTGGATGGCTCCCTGGAGAAGGACCGGACTACGACCCCGCTGGAAGGTGAAGAAGCTGAACTAACTAGTCTCTGACTTGCAAGCTTGTGGTTGAAGTTCAGTAAAACTGTACATTCCTCCATAACCCGAGCAACAGAAACAGCCAACACAATAAGCAAACACCTGCCAGGAGCCTGCAGAGCCAGCACAGACCTGCTCAAGGAAGGAGCCCCCGTCGAACCAGACCCACTCACATCCTACTGGAAGCCAGAAGCTGTGTAGTGTTACGAAGATGGTGCCCGAATTGAGGCCCCATTCATTCCAGATCTACATCCTCTAGGTTGCCAAGCAGGAGGAGGACAGTTGCGAGACCTTCATCTGTCATGCCAATGTCATCTGCTACGTCGTGTGCAGGGCCCTGCAGGGCCCCCCAAGCTGGCTCCGCCTATCAGCAACACCTGGTCATCCAGCCAGATGGCACTGTGGCCCTGGGGACCCTCAGGAACACCGGGTTCATGCACCCTGACAAGATCGCACAGTCCTGAGGACACAATTCCAGGCATCGAGTCACCAGACTACCTTCTTCTTAGTTCTGAAGTCTGGCTCTGTTCCGCACATCACCAAGGATCATGGGTCTCCTTCCCTCTGCGTCCTGCCACAGGCCACATTTCAGTTACTTTTTATTTCCCAAGCAAGAAGCCAGTGGGAAAGTAGAAACATCTAAGTAACTGCACTTGCAGAAATATTAAGCTCTGATAGCTGATTCTGCAAGGTTTTCTACCTTACTCTGATCTAACTGGATGCCTCAATGGGGTATAAAGTCAAATCTTTCTCCAAGAGATGTTGGGCCAATCCCAGAAGAATGGCTAACCCAATTCAGGTCATCTCTGGGATGACCACGTGCAGACAGACCCCTACCACTCCCACCCAGGCCTTGTCCGCCAACACAGCCTCCACGTGTGTCCTCCACAGTGGACCCTGGAGACCGAGGGGACCCAGGGGGGGTGCTCAGTGGTGCACGTGTGGAATGGTGGTGGCCGGTGCCCATAACTCATTTCACTTCGTTCATTCTTTTCACAAAATCCTTCTGTCAAAGATTTTCCTCATGTGGGATCTTGCTTTGAAACCCACTGTCTCACACCAAGGCTAGAGAGCCCCGAAGCTGTCTGGATGGGAACTGACCTGTCTCCTCAGGCCTTTTAAGGCATGTGAACTTACGATTTACCTGGGAGTCCATCCACAGGCAAAGGAGAGGTGCCATGGGGTGGGGGCACAGCCCCTCACATGCAGGATTTGCCAGCATTTAACACTAGCTTAGTGACAGAAAAATCATGTTTAATAAAAGGCATTTTAATATCCCAGAGTGAAGACACAACTGTAGTTTGTCTCTGGTGACTGCTAGTCTTTTTTCTTATGGATTCAAGTATTTAGATACATCTATCCCAAATATTGTTAATTTAGGAAATACAATATAATTTCTATGAAGTAGTTGTAAGCATTTTCTGCCATCTACACAATTAATTGGAATATTTGATCCATTTGTCAACTTTGGAAATAATTACATAATAAGACTTTAATTTCCTGCTTTTCGATTTGAGTAACTGCTGCTAATTGTGAGTGTTTCACTGCTTGAAGGCTTGCCCAGCAGAGACATGGTTGGAAATACCTGACTTCCTGACCCAGGACAGTGAGCTTCATGAACGGTTATCTAGAAGCATAAAAGCACAATAACCAGAAATAAAGTAGAAATAAAATTTGAGAGGCCAGGGACTGTGCTAATTTCTAAAAACACAAATAAAAGGCAGCACTTATCACACCTGAGATGTATCAAAAACTTTTTAAAAATGGTCCTAATTATGCTCAAGGAGCTAAAGGAAAACATGGACAAAGAGCTAAAGGAAATTGGGAAGACAATGGATGAACACAAAGAGAATATTACGAGACAGAAATTATGAAAAGGAACCAAACAGAGCTGAAGACCACAGTAACAGAAATTTAAAATGCCTCAGAAGGTTTCTATAGTAGATTGGAGCTGGCAGAAAAAACGTCAGCAAACTTGAAGATTAGTCAACTGAAGTCATACAACCTGAGGAGGAGAAAGAAGGAGTGTGGAAAAGTGAGCAGAGCCTTAGGAGCGTGTGGGACACCATCAAGCAAACCAATACACACACTGTGAGAGCCCCAGAAGGAAAAGAGAGAAAGGGGCTGAGAGAAAATTCAAAGAAAGAATGCCTGAAAACTTCCTAAATTTAACAAAAGACATGAATATATACATCCAAGATACACAAACTCCAAACAGGATAAACCCAAAAAGACCCAGACCAGGGCATATTATAGTCAAATTGTCGAATGGCAAAGATAAAGAGCGAATCCTGAGTGAAGCACCGTGTCACGTCCAAGGCAGCCTCAGGAGGAGTAAGAGCCAGTTGCTCACTGGGTGCCATGAAGGCAAGACGGCAGCAGGATGAAAGAAGAAACCATCAACCAAGAATTCTCTACTGGGCAAAACTGTTTTTCAAAATTGAGGGAAAGGTTAAGACATTTCCAGATAAACAAAAGTTAGGCCATCCCTACAAAAGATGCTAAAGAGAGTTCTGCAGGTTGAAAGGAATGGATACCAGACAACAGACTGAAGCTGCATGAAGAAATAAAATTCTCCAGTTAGGGTATCTAGGTGAATAAATATAAATGCCAGTACTATTGTCCTTTTGGTTTGCAAATCAACTTTTTAGTTCCTATAGGCTAAAATCAAATGCATAAAATATGCGAAATCAGTGGCTATGTACACAAGAACTGCACAAAGGTGGAGGGCAGAGGAATACAGAAATATAGCTTGTTTATTTTACTGAAGTTAAGTTGGTATCAAAGCAAATAAGATGGTTAGATTTAGAATATTAAATTTAAGCCCATGGTAACTAGAGAGTGAATATCAGAGAGTATGCAAACTCACAGAGACAGAAATTAAGAGTACAGGTTACCAGAGCAGGGGGAGTGGGGAGACAATTCCTAACAGGCATTCTCTACGTGGGGAGATGGGAAAATTTTAGAAACGGAAGATGGTGAGGGCAACACAACTTTGTGAATGGGATTCATCCCACTGAATGGTATGCTGGCAGGCGCTTAAGATGGGAAACTTCATCTTGTATATGCATTCCAGAATTTAAAAAAAAAAAGAGAGAGAAACCTAAAGAAATGATGACATGATCCCACACGGGATCTAAGAAGGGAGGAGAGAAGGCAAAAAGGACACTGGAAACATATGAAGAAATTGGAATATAGACCAAAAGCTTTATACCAAGGTTAAATTTCTTGAATTTTACAATTTCACTCAAGGTGGTTACACAAGTGATAATCTTTATTCTTAGGAAACGTGCATGGCAGCATTAAGTGTTCAATGAGCATGATGTATACAACCTATGCTCAACTGTTCAGAGAGTGGATAGAGAATGATATGGCAAAGGAGACAAAATGATCTGGGCATGAGTTCTCTGTATGGGGTTTGCATTATTTTTTAACTATCCTGTAAGTCTGAAAGTATCTCAAAATAAAAAGTTTAAAATTACAACAAAAAAAAAAAACTACACAATATCATTTAAAGTTAAACAGCATCAGAAAACAATCCCCTATTTTTTCATTTCTAACATAATTCTTTCACTAAATACGGTATATGGCCTACATCAACAATATTAAAAGTTACAATTCTTGCCCCTGAAAATCAAGGTCTAGCTACCAAGAAACGAGTAAGCAGAACACCAAGATTTAAGCGAGACCCAGAAGAAAAAACAAAGGTAATTCTAGTCTTTGGTAGGCTACATAAGCAGGAAAATAAACATGAAAATAAACTGCTGAAATTATGAAATAATTATAGACCCTTCTACCTACTTTACTAACTTACTTAAACCTCCCTGCTACTCCTAAAAGTCTGCCCTTTTAAAAAATGTTGTTAGCTATCTAAGATTCTGTAAAAATTCTGTATGGCACTGACACCTTATAACTTCTCGACCACAACCAGAAGTATAAAAAGCCAAATTATTTTGAAGGACAGGAATATGTGACTGTGATACCACATTACAAGATCTAACCACAAAGGCAACAAGGTGAATCAGGAGGGAAAGACAGTAATTTTTCACTTATAATGAGCCAGGTTTAACGTACATGCTTTCTTTTTAATTCTCACAACAGCACTTTGAAATAGATACTTGCCCTATTTTAAAACTGGCTGAAGAATCAGAAACTTGAATCAGTTAAACAAAATATCCAAGATCACAGGGCCAACAAGCCTGTCCATTCTGAGTACCCACGCTTTGTAGCTAAACAGTCTCTCAAAGTATTTATTCTGGGCCCACTTCCCAAAAAAAGGGTTTTAGGAAACTTTGAGTTGCCTAGAATCTCCTAGAGGCCCCCAGGAAACAGGTCTGACCAGAAAGCTTCATACTTGCTTTTCCAGATACATAAAGCAAAGCACAGACACGAGCAGAAAGACAAGATGTCCTAAGACTAACATTCAGATAATGGCCCCAAAGCCAGCCATAAAGCAAGTCCAAAGACATTTCTTCCACTCCTATTCATCTAAAATATAACTATCCTAAAAGAAAATCTAGTATTATATAGGTATCTGGTCAGAGAAATAACATGCACTCTTTCAAGAAAGGACAGAGCCTTTGAGCTCCTTCAAATTCTGTTTAATGAACCACTATGAGAAGATGCCCTACCATGCTCTAGAGAGAGAGCTAAGTTACAAATGAGCAATAATGTACAGTCATTTGGAAAATATTTGACACATAACTCTATAAAATGCTATGCCTACACAGAAAGATGCATGAAATGCAAGGAACTTGCAATACAGCTGGAGCCTCAAAACACACAATCAATAATAATGCAGAGGCTCATATGGTTAAGTGTAAAAATAATACTAATGGTAACAAGTGCTCCTGAGTTCACAGGAGGGGAAGGTTGCGTTGGCCTCAAGTTGTCAGGCAGTTACACAGAACTAGGCTTGCAAGTTAAAATGGGGCAAGTTAATAAAAGAGAAATTGTTAATTCTAGTTATCACAGCTTCTTAACTGTCAAAAGCTAAATCTCAAAGATGAAGCAGCAGCTTCTTTTTTCTAGAATCGTGAGATTTAAAAATCCTATAGACTTAGTTTTAAAATTCCTCCGGAAATTAATTTCAACTATCTACTCAAGTAAATCGCATATGCTCTGCAGAGTACACAGAGGACAAGGTATGTGGATTTCAATAATGGACAATTCAAATTTCAGCTCTGCCCTTTACAGTGGGTATGTAACCATGGACAAATCATTACTCTGCCTGGGCCCCAGTTTATTCATTTGTTAAATGAAGGTGAAATCACTAACTCAAGAGGCTTTAGAATTCAATTAGATAATGTATGCGGGAAAGTAAGTTCTTTTTAAATTCTTTAAAATCAAATTATTTGTCTAAATTAAAGAAGCTTACTATATTATGTATCTAAAAACTGTTTCTTTGAAGAAACTTTAATCTATATTAATGAATTGGATCTGTTCTTTAAATATAGTAAACATGGTTTACATTATTCTCAAATCATTTTTTAAAACCAGTATTTTACTAATTAGTAATATGCATAACACTTAATACTCATCAATCAATAATCTATCAATCTACTAGCACTAATAATCCCTTTTTATTTATCACCTATCTATTCAGATCACCAATAGGTTGTTGGTGATATGTAGGAACAAAGAATCTACTCCTAATATTAAAGCAAATAACACTGCATATGTTTCTTCTCTCCCTCTGACCTTTATATTAGTTACTCAAATAGCATTTGACATTAATGCCAATTTTTTCATTGGCTTTTTCTCTTCTTTTCGATTCTCATTGCTTAACCCCGCAGATACCCTGTTTCTAGAGAAAAGTGTTCATTCTTGCTGTTATGATTAAATATTTGTTTCACAGAAAGTTTAGCCCTTCTGACTTTCAGACACTTTTTCCTAACAACAAATAATTATGGACGTAATCTGCAAAATGTAGTGAAAGAAATAATGGATAAGATTCAAAATGTTTAACTGAACCTGAGTTCTCTATTCTGTTTTTCTCATCCATTCACAGATGAAAGATAAAAACAGCAGGGAAATGGTGGCCTACAGACAGGCACTAAGAAAGGGCTGCGAGGGGT
>PVKY010005619.1:0-17125 GCA_004027775.1 Bradypus variegatus
ATAAACTTAACTCCCAAAGCAGCTCAGGAAAAACTTAAGCATTCATTAGCATTCAGTGCTACATATATATACCAAATAAATATAACAATGTCTCTTCAATATTAAATCATATGCAAAATGTTAAAATTATAGTAAACTAAATGCATTTTCTAAGTGGTTAATGAATTTACCATAAAATAGAAAATGGCCCTTATTACCAGTTTGTGTCCTGCTTGTCACTTGTTTGTCTTAACTGTTGCCTATATTGTATCTTTAAGATACAATATCTGTCCAAAGCATCTTCCAAATTAATATAAAGACTCATTAACCCTTGCTCAGCAAAAAGCAAAGAAAAACCTCCACCCACTTCCCCCTTTATAGAAGATGCTAACAAAATATCATTTCTTAAAAATAAGAAAATGTCTTATAAAAAGGAGAAATTTAATTGCTGAGTAGGTGTAAGTAAGTAAGCAATATTCAATTTTTTCTTTCATTCTCTTCCATGCAATATTGAATAAAACTTTCTCCCAAATTTTTCTTTCATTCTTTTCTATGCCTCTACAAGCTATTCTACTCCCCATTATGGGGCCAATAATTATCCTTATATTAAATTTCCTTTTTGCTCCTTACCTCTTACAATGTCTAATTAAATTTATCAATAGGTCAATAGCGGCCATAAGTAACTAACCAGTAAAACTCCAAAAACATACTCCTGCTACAACGAAAAATTAAAAATCTGCTCCTGCCACAGCAAAAGCCTCACTACCAGCCAGTTCCAGTAGAAGATATCCAAACATCAATCTAATAATGCTAAAGCTTAGTTCAAAGCAACTCTTCCCCAACTCCATCCATGTCCAGCCGGAAGTAGCTAAGAGATATGTGACGTCCCTTTTCCCTACAAAAGTTGCTTTGAGCTAAGTTAAAGCATTAACCCAAAATTCTACCCAAACCCGTACCAATTTTTTATTAAAAATAAAAGGCAGGAATGTCAGACCCCAGAAAAAAAGAGTCTAACTTATAGAAGGAATGTCTGATCCAGGGGCTCTGCTGCTTATCTCACAGATACCAGGTGGGCCATAGACTAAGGGTTGAAGGCACTTTTAGAAATCCCAGTCACAGTGGCTCCTAGACCCCAGGGGGGCGGACAAGGCAAGGTCAGATAAACAAGCCAAAAGGCCTGCTTCCTCCACACAGATAATACAGTGCATATCAGAGAAGAGGAGTATGTTAAACCCTAGGAACCAGTCAGCAGAAACTGATAAGCACTCACCCAGTCGAAGCCCAGAACACACTCAGCAGGACCCTTCCCCCCAACACCCAACGTGGGTTTTTCCTTTAAAAAATGCTGCTCTCAGAAAGAGGGCCGGAGCTGTTTTTTCCTTTCTTTTCTGATGGCTCCCACCCGCTTTCTTTTGCTATCTTCCTCTAATAAACCTTAAACTCTAAACCATGAAAAAAAAATTAACTTACCTCTTTGGATTTTTAATTTTCATGTATGTAAAATAAAGCTAATCATCAATATCGCATAGGTTGTTACACGTTCATGAGATAATACATGCTGTGGGCTCTGCAAAAAAGTTCTATTTCTACAAAAACCTTAATTTCTATTATTTTCTAAGTCTCCATTTTCTCTTCTGTACAAGATGATAATAAGCCCCACATCTTCATTTTGCTGTGAATACCAAAGAAGGATGAATACCTGGGAGAGTCAAAACTGACACATCTGCATAGTCAGAGATCAGGAAATGGCATTGTAACAAGTGTGTGGCTGTGACTTTAAATTTCTGGGTAGAAGAAATTACCCGTTATCCTCCCTGACATGGAGAGAAATAGTTTCTTTAAAAAAGAAATACTTAAAAAGATCTGTAAGTGTATCTTTTTAAAATTACAAATGTAGTTTCCTAATTTGAAAGAACAATTGTGTGCTTTCATTAAGAATGCCTTACGTCTTCATCAAATGTAACTTTCCTGCCCCTGGCTAGGATGTTGAGGTCTTAGGATTCTGTTCTGTCTGCCAGTGATACCAAATCCCCCCTCTGTCCTCTACTCTTCGCTGAAAGAATCTCAATTCCTTTTCTACTCTGGTCTTGAGCAGCGTCTGTCTGCTCCCCTTGTAACAACCTCCCTCTCCCATCCCATTGCCGTCATCAACCAACAGCCTCATCAAGAAGCAACCTTGGCATTTTTGGTGCCTTCATGAAATGGAGAAGGGCACAGGCAACTCCAGCGGGTATGCTCTGAGAATCTTTAAGTTGACCTAAGATCAATTCTGGCAGAAAAGTTAAGGGGCTGAGCCTGTGTTATTCATGGCCTAAGCCCTTTACTCCTGGCCACTGAGCCCCAAGGCCACGGATGCACATTTTAGAAAGTCTCCTTATGTTAAAAGTTGTCTCATCCAAGACTAAGGAAACATGGTGACTAAATGCAATGGGGTCTTCTTGACTGAATTCTCAAATAGAAAAAGGAAATTAGTGGGAACATTTTCATTTAGTTAATAACATTGTACTGATGTTAATTTTTTTTAGTTTTGACAAATGTACTATGTATCCATAAGGCATTAACATTAACAAAAGGCTGAGTAAATGGCATATGGAAACTTTCTGTGTTATTTTCTCTTCTGAAAATCTAAATTTATTTCTAAATAAAATGTGTGTGTGTGTTTAAAGTTAAAAAAAAAGCAGCAGCAGCAACCTTGGCACTTCCCCTTGACTCCCACTAGTGTGGCTGTTACTAAATGACAGCAGACAACCGTAGGAGCTGGAAACATTATACATTGCGGGTGGCATTGCAAAATGGTGCAGCCTCTCTGGAAATCAGTTTTGCAGTTCCTTAAAAAGTTGAACATAGAATTACCACGTGGCTTGGCAATCCTACTTCTTGGTATACACCCTAAAACCACTTTTTATAACAGCATTATTCATAATAGCCAAAAGGCAGAAGTAACTCTGTCCATGAACGGAAGAATGAATACACAAAATATAGTACAGACACCCAAGGGAATACTATTCAGCCACAAACAAGAAATGAAGCTCGGATACATGGGACAACAGGCATGAACCTTGAAACACGATTTTGAGTGAAATGACAGACACAAAAAAGATACATATTATATGGCCTCACTTACATGAAATGCCTAGAATAAGTAAATTTCATACCGACAGAGTAGATTACAGAGTATCTGAGGCGGGAGGGGCAGCAAAGGGGCAATTATTTCCTAATGGGCACAGAGTTTCTGTTTGAGGTGGTGAAAAAGTTTGGGTAATGGATGTGGGTGATGGTAGCACAATATTGTGAATGTAATTACTCTTAATGAATTGTCCACTTGAAATTTTGAGTTGAATATGTTTTTAAAAGTAAAAAGCTATATATATATATGAAGCAACCTTTAAGTGCATGAACATTCAAATCCAAAGACATCAGAGGGGCTACGGCAATGGGTCAATGGAAAGTGGCAATCAATGGCCACTATTGAGGAAGCAGCCAAAGAAGAGGGCCCTGAGGTGAGGCTGAGGAAAGACAGCAGTGTTTGCAGACCCAAGGCGGGAGGAGCAGGCAGCTGAGGAATGCAGAGATCTGCAGGGGCTTCCAGGAGGAGAGAACAGCAGGGCAATCAGGCAGGCAGTGCTGAAACGGGCATGCGTGCTCACTGGCTGTCTCATGAACGCCTGCTCTGAGCCAGGACCTATGCCAGGCAGTGAGAGGGGAAACTCACAGTAATGACAACTGTGTCTGTTGAATTTCACTTTTCATAACCCAGCCAGGAAGGACAGTGTGAACACGAGAGAGGAAAAGGAAGGGACGAACAGGAAATAGAACCTCCTGAGCACCTGTGTTGGTGTTTTACATCTGTATCTCTGGGGTCGGTTCAGTAATCATTCCCAATATATGAAATCAAGGGAGAGATTAGGTGAACTGACCGTCCCAGGAATTGTGCTGAGCTGGAAAATGAAGAAGATTTGAGTTTCTACAAAGCTAAAGCTCAGGTTGAATAGTCAAGGGGTGGCTTGACCAGAGTCCTGGTTGATAAACCAAAGACAGAGGGAAAGGAAAGGAAGAAGAGTGAGAAAAAGAAGGAGACAGAGAAGGAGGGAGAGAGCAAGAACAGGAAGGAGAGAGAGGGAGAGAGAGAAAGAGAAGTGGGGAAGGGATAGGAGTGAGAGAGAGAGAGAAAGCAAGGGAAAGAAAAGAGAGAGAGACAGAAAGGGGAGGAGGGAGAGAGAAAGAGAGGTTCAGAGAAGGAGAGACAGAGAGAGAGGGAAGCCGAGTGGGGGAGAGAGAGAGAGGGAAAGCGCAATGGAGAGAGGGAGCAATGGAGGGAGAAAGAGAGAGAGTCAATAATAAAAGTCCAAGGCCATTTTCTGCAGAAAGAAGTACACTCACCCCGAGAGCGTTTCCGTCCCAGGGGAGCGGAGATTGTCATTATGCACAGCTCGCACCTGGAGCACTTTTTCCAGCCCAAAGGTGTTCTTTCTCATAATCACCAATTAGCACCTGTCACAGCTGTTTCCCTGGGCAGTCGATGAGGCCTGAGATTCCAGCAGGTTGGGGATTTCACTAAAGCCCCCCAGCGAGTAACGCTGATATTGAGAGCAGGACTAATAGCTCACACGTGGAATGGATTCCCTCGGTTCTAAGACCAGCTTCTCCCAGGACCTGCACGGTTGGAGTTTTCTGTGCCCAGTTGCTTTAACAAGCTATTGTTAGCCAGTAATCTCTTTTGGAGCCCCCTGGCCAGAGAGCAGAGCACTTCATCACTGAACAGTCGACTGATCTGTTTTATGATTAGGCGAGTTTGTAAAAGGACAATTCATTTTCCCCGGCTCGGAGGTGATTTGCAGAACATGCTGTCCTTCTCAACATCACCACACTGACGCCATGCGGGACCCGGGGTGGAAAGACGGTAGGCGAGAGTGGGCTACGCAGTGAAGGCAATGTAAAGGGTTCTCACCTGTATATTGGAACAGCACCATTTTTGGGGGAAGCCCAGTCCCAGTTACACTGACCCCAGCCTCTGCATGCACTTATACCACAGTACCTGCAAGACTCAATTGCAATGACTTGCTTTCCTGCCCATCTCTTCCTTTTGGGGGGAAGTCGAGCTTCAGTCACCAGAAAGGCTACTTAAGCCCAGTGGAGAAGGTCACATTGCAGCTAGGGAAGACACCTCAGATGCTGTTGGGTTTGGAGGTGGGAAAGGAGATGGCAGAGAGCATCACCAGATGGCAGGAATCAGGAAGACCTGCAGGGGCTCTGGAGCCAGCTGTTGGATTTAAAAATGGGCTCCATCATTTGCTGTGTGGCTTAGGGCTGATGCATCACCCTCTCTGAGCCTCTCCAAACTCATCTGTGAAATGTGGCTAAAGAAGGTGCCTACTAGTCAACCCTGGGAAGTTGTTGCAAGTCAGTACTTGCAAAGTGCTTAGCCATGGAAAGGCCAATGACTGTGAGCTGTGGTTGAGCCATGATTTTCATTACTGCTGTGACTATTCCCCACACTTCTGGTGTCTGGATGTGCCAAGTACCATAAGCAGCAGCTGGCAAGGCACGTGTCTCCCCATATATTCCTTTATCCAAGACTTCTGGTTCCTGGCATCTTCTCTTTTCTTTGCCTCAAATGCATTCCTCTATTTGAAGCCACATTTGCTCCTCCAGGATGAACCTGGGCTTTCCCCCATTGGATGTACCAGATCACCTCTAGGATCCTGCCCCGTGAGACCCTCACCAGTGGTGGCTCACCAGACAGCTTTTTCATAGCACCGGAGTCTGTTCAGAAATGGAAGGAGACTCACGGTCTTCTGCAGTTCAAACCATGTGTGCACCACCCGGGAGGAGCTTGTACCTTAAAAGCATCAAAGATTTGACATAGAAGCATTTCCCACTGGTACTTTCAGAGACCATTTTGCTTTCCGGCATCCACACATTTACTGCTTCCCAATTGTCACACTGTGCACATCGGTGCTTAATTCCCCCGAGTGTGAGACCAGTTTTCTACTGAGGACTGGAAGAAGAGGGAGCTACTGAGTCAGGACTGAAATAAAAGTTTGTCTTTGTCCGATTCTGGACCTCATATATGGGTATGAGTGTGTGCCCATAACTATAGATTTTGTTCTGATTTATTTCTTATAGGAATTATATTTTCTACATAAGTTATGCATGTTGTCTCAATGATATTATAATATACCTGAACTGGTAAATTAGAGGATGTCTAAACCCAGCTATATTTAGCATTTTGCTATTAAAATGGAATTGATTAAATATCCATGAAAACAGGATGTCATGCTGGGACAAAATGGTTCTTATTTTTTATTATTTTATTAGAGAAGTTGTGGGTTTACAGAACAATCACGCAAAAAATACAGGATTCCCCTATACCACCTCCACATCAGCATTTGCACTAGTGTGGAAAGTTTGTTACAATTGAAGGTAACACTTTTTTTTTTAATGTCTACTATTTTTTAATAGCAGTTACATTTGTTACAATTGATGAAAGACTATTAAAGTAGTACTATTACTATTATCCATAGTTTATATGGGGGTATTTTTCCCCATCCAAATGGTTCTTGTAATTGTCAGAGAGTATGAGAAAGAAAGAAACGTTGGAGGAGGAAGGCAAGAAGGAAGGAAGCCAAGGACAGTGCTTAATTATCAGCAGCACCAGCGACCCAGTCTTCTCTGCTGGTGCCTGACTGGGAGGTGTTACAGAGGACATGCCTGGGAAGCTCCCCTGAGCAATGGAAACAAAGCTGCCACCCTGTTCTGCTCAGCACGGTTCTGATGTCTCGGTGTCTCCACACACACCCAGAGACGGAGTGCCCTCACACTCAGAGCTTCCCCCTCTGCCTTGTGCCTCTGTGCCCACCGGGAGGGAGGTCCTGGGGGAGAAGGGGCCCGTCCGGGTCATCACCCCTGCCCCACCCCTTCCTGCTAGCACAGTGTGAGTTCACAGTAGGCGCTCAATACGTGCTTTCCAAAATACCTAAACACACCCCCTGGGCAAATGAAAAAACCTGGCTGCATTACTATTCCCAAAATTGTTAAAGTCAAATGATCATCAACAAACACTTAGGAAGCATCTGTTGGCCACAGCATGAGGGTGGCGGTTGAATGGGGATACAGTACAAGGAAACACCTGGAAGCTCACCACTGATTTGGTGCACCGACAAGCCCAGGGACCCTGTTTGGTGCTTGCCAGGGCAGGTGAGATGAGAGAGGAGAGCACCCAGGAAGTGAGAGAGCTCCCAGCCCAGCAGTGCTGCCTCCACCCCTCCACTGGGGGTGCCCGCAGATCTCTGGAGATAATGGTTGCCCCTGTTCTCTGCAAGAGGTAGGTGGAGGCCATGAGTGGCTGCAGAAAGATTCTGATAAAGTAGGTCAGTGGGGCGACTGGGTTTCTCCAAGACTGGCATGCTCCCCATGTTTCCCACGTGTTTCTGATGAGGGTGGTCGGACCCCCACACCTTGAAACGCCCTTCTAGATGTGTAAACACGTTGTCCCCCATAAGGAGTGCTGTTCTTGGAGCAGCATCCCATTCATCTTGGCCAGGAAGGACACTCCAGAGCTTTGCAACAAGCAGGAACCAAGGAAGGCGGCATTCATTAGCAGAATGTACTGAAGACCCCCGGCTCCAGCACGTCCACCTGCAGCTCCCACCCCCCGCACGCCTCCCGGAGCTGGTCCCGAGGCGGCCCCTATTCTCCCAGGCCTCCGTCCTTCCCTTCCCTTGCGCTTTTCCCTCCGACTGCAGCACTCTCCTGCTGCTTGTCCACCTGGCAAACCCCCTCCCATCTGAGCTCAAGCCCCACCTTCTCTCTGAAGCCCTCCCAGTCTTGCCCAGGCTGACGGAGGCATTTGGCCAGATGTCAAGGCTTCACAAGTCACTGCAACGTCCTTCGCTTGTGCGTCTCCTGCCCAACTGGGAGTTCCTTTGACAGTGGCGTCCCGACATGATCTCTGCACCTGCAGCAGGCAGCACAGGGCACCACAGACGTGGCAGTAAACACATGTGAATATTGAAAAGGAAAAGGAATGACCCCGCAGGTGGCCTAACCAGCTCACGTGCAGGACTGGTAAGAACTTTCTGTCTACCAAAGAGGGAAAAGTTCTATTCTAGGAAACCCCACCTCACCCCCACCACGCACATTCACACACAGATGCACACACACTCACAGTCATACACACTCACTCATACAATTTCACACACAGATGCACACACACTTTCATACACTCAGTCACACACACTCAGACTCATATTCACTTTCACACACAGTCACACCCAGTTGCACACCCACTTTCACACTCAGTCATACACACTCTCATATACACTTTCACGCGTTCACACACAGAAGCACACACGCTTTCATACACTCACAGTTAGCACACTCGCACTCACACTTTCACACTCACACACAGATGTACACATCCCTTCACACACAGTCATACTCATACTCGTATACACTTTCACATAGACATTCACACACACACAGCCTCCTTTAATCCTTGCACTCTTTTCCTCAATTTCCTCTCAAGTAATTAACTTCATACAAAGGTTCACTCAAAATATTGGCCCCAAACCATTATAAAACATCGTGTGTTACCCTTGAAGTCCTCACAAGATATCCATAATCTTATGCAAGGCAGCATCAGAGCATTCAGAGAACAAGAATTTCACGTATGTTGTAAAAAGGGAGAGAGAGGGATGTACATTCATCAGCTTACAGGTTAGGCTTCCTACCGAGGCGAGCAGTCCTTAACACAGAAGAAAATGCTGAAAGCCTGGAAATGTGAAGTGACCTCAGAAAAATAAAAGGTTGTGTTTCATTTTGTATTTTTTAAGCCAACAACTCTTCATTTTCTTTGAAGAGTCATTTTTCCACCTTAACACATCTTCATGTGTTTTTTTTATTTTGCAGGAAATAACTCTCTGACCATCTAATTCTACCTTTTCCACCAATGTCAGTTTACTGTTATAAATAAATGCCTTTCTTTAAAGTAACCTCCCATCTTCTGTGCCATGCTTAGGAAAGCAAACGAAGAAAGTTGGTTGTAAAGCAAGCAATGACTTTGACATGAATTAGACATGACTCAAAATGCTTCCTACAAATTCAGAAGAAACTCTGTAGCCCTTTAAAGCTGAATTCTTGGAAGGTGCATTGTACATAATTAGAATCAATGTGAATCTCAAGTGCAGCAAGATGAGAAACTGTCAGTAACTTGTCCTTCCTCAGTGCAGAAATATTTGCCTTTCCCTACCGATGACTTGGAAAGGACCTGTTCAGAGGAGAGTGCTTTTCTCCATTGTCTTATTTGTGAGTTCCACTTTCCTATGTCCCTGTGGAAAGGCAGCCTCACATCAGAGAAAGATACAAAAGTGACAGTCTCACCCCTCCATTTTCTTTATAACTGTTCACTAATGAAACATCAGGGGCAGATCCTGCCTGAGCCAGCGTTGCCCACTGCAGAACCACACGGAGCTTGTCAAGCAGCTGAGAGCAAGTGGTGCTGGGGAGGAGGACGAGGAGTCAGCTTTTACTTTGGCCTGCACAGCTCCCCGAATGAGAGTTTAACTCAGGTATGTCACGGTGCATGTCAGACCATGGGGAGGGAAGCTTGGGAGCCAGATGGCCTAGTTTCCATCCCATTTTGTCTGGAGTTGCCAGGGATAGAGTGCAGGGTGTCCAGTTAAATGTCAATTTCCAATAAACAACAGATATTCCACTGTTTGCTAAAAAAGCAAATGTCAGTTAATGGCTGAATCAGGCAACCCTAATTTTGCTGTGTGTGCTGTGTGGCCTTAACCACTCCATTCCTCAATGTCCCACAGGGATAATAATATTTACAAATGCAGATATTAATAATACTCATCTGATTGGGTTGTTATGAAAATTAAATGAGTTAATAGTTGTAAATTTCTAGGATGTTACCTGCCACATTGTAAGTACTGGCTAGATGTCTGTTTAAAAAATTAAAAAAAGAAAAATGGACTTGTGGAAAAATAAATCTGGGGCCAGACCTGTTGAGCTGAGCATCAAGCTTTACAAATTAAAGAATGAGCTACCTTTGTCTTGAGAGCCTTAAGGTTGAATGAGGGATAAGCTAAATTGGGTAAGCAATTGAAGGACCCACTTAAAGCCAACAAGCAATGGTAGAGGTGAATGGTTTGGAGATGGAGCCACAAGGACTATAAAATTGTCCACTGGACGATTGGATCCACTCCTGGACTTCCCAGAGCAGTTAGTCTTGGTCAAAAGCCCAATCAACAGTGATTCTTTGGAGGGAAAGGGGAAGAGGTGGTTTAGAATGGTGCTTGAATCTGTCTGAGGTTTTCTCTTTTCAAGCTGAAAGTGAAAATAGAGGAGAAGAATCAGAGATATTTTTGGATTAATATAGCACCTATAATCTTTCTGTTAGGTTCTTCCCAAGGAGTGCACATTAGTAGCTGCAGAACCTAAAATATTTAGAGATTTGACAACCACAGTGAAGGTGGAAGATGGGACCATCGTCTCTATCCCTCTCATTCATTTTTCTGGCCACTATGGTAAAGGTTGATGCATTAGTTTTCCTGAAATATAGATTCAAATAAGTCACATGACTTGGTCCTATCCCAAGGTGAGGACAAGGGTACACACGGGGGAAGAGTTAGGGTATAGACGCAGAGTCTCTATTGAGCAGTATTGTAAAACCACAACCAAGAAGAATATATGATATGTCTCAAGTCAGAGGGAAACAAGGATAGCAATAGGACAATGGGCAGCCCCCTTGCTAGCTGGGAGAACTAAGGGCAGGTGAGATGAAGTTAAATAGTTGACGGAGATGGGCGAGTTATTTGCCACTGTAGTCTTGCAAGGTGGCCTCAGGTGGGAGCAAGCTGGCTTCATTCCTCATTCACAAAAGAGGTGGCCATTGCTGCTTAAAGAAGCCAGTCAGGCCTGGCTTTCCGCTGTCCTCTGCTAACAATGTCATGCTGTGTCTGCATTTGCTATTTTCCATTTAGCACTCAATTGCTATCTGCTTTGGACTGTGCCTTTCCCAGTCCCTTTGCCCCATTTTTTTTTCCTTGCCAACTTTTTTAAGTTCTGGAAGAAGGACATCCTCAGATTTGTCCCCATTCTTGTTGTCCTCGGCCACTCTAATTGCCACCTCTAACTCGCTGTGGTTCATCTCTGAATGTGGAATGACTGAAGGGAACTGCACTCGTGATCAAATCAGACCTCTTAGGCCCTCCCCAAGATCTCAAGGGTCTTGCAATTAGGTGGCTGTCTCTGGAACTGCATGTAAGCCACGTGAGCCCAAGCCCCCTCGGCCAGCTGGCGGTGGTCCTCTCTCGGTTCAGCTCCACCTGCTTATGCTGAGCTCAACAGGCCTTTCATGTGTATTTACCACATGCTTGGCCCCAGGGCCAACGTGTGGTCTCAGGAGCAATGTCACCTGATAGCCACTGAGCACTTACCCATAAACTACGTTATGCATGTCATTTCACGTTTCCTTAAAGTCAACTTCTGGAGCATACTACCAAGCCCTGCCTTATAGGACCTCACAAATGAGGGGAGAAAACACTCAGAAACAGCTCATTACAACACAGAGCATATACTATCTTCAGTCAAAAAAGTTTCTTGGTACCATTTAACTGGCAGGCACTCTCCCAGGCAGTGGGAAATGAGCAAGTCACGGCACATGGGCTGGCAGAGGGCAACGGATAAGCTGGGACAACAAAGCTGGTTGTGAAAGCCCCTCTCAGACTGTGAGGGCAGACGTCACAGGGCATGCAAACCTCATCGGAAGAAAGGAAGTGTTCCAGTTTGCTATGAGTAAGAGCCACCTCAAAACTTAGCAGCGTACAACCATAATGCCTTATCATAGTTCTGGGACATGGTTTTAGGTCCACTTGTGCAGCTCTCCTGTCGCATCTCTTGGGTAGTTGCAGCCAGTCAGAAGCGAAACAGCTGCAGACACCTGGTCCCAATGAGGCCGCACATTGCAGTGGCTGCCTCCTCCCGGATCTGACCCCTGGGCTGCTGCGGTTGGGACAGGCTGGGGAGGCTGAGCTTGTCCACTTGAGCTCTCTTCACATGGTGGCATGGTGGGCTCCGGGAGGCAGGCATCTGGTGGGTGCCCACCTCCCAGGGGAGCCAGTGATCCGAGAGACCAGCATGGACAACTCATGACCCCCTGTGGCCTCACCTCGGGCACCACCAAGGGTTTTTGTGCCACATTCTACTGGTTATCAGTGAAACCCTAGTCCAGGCCAGATTCAAAGGGTGCAGTCTACAAAAAGCATGAACACTGCAAGGCCATAGCTTTGAGGGACCGTGGAGATTAGCTACCACAGCAGTGGGGGGGGGGGCTGCAATAATAGAAGAAACTAGAGGACACAGAAGCAATTAGAGAACCTGCCCATTAGGCAACTGGCACTTCACGGTTGTTATTTCTAACACAACCACCTTACAAAGTATCATAACTTTTGTTTGAAAAAGTGGAAACTTGGGTTCAGAGAACTTAAGTAAATTTTCTCAGGGTCACGTTGCTTGTGAACGGCGAGGCTGGAATTTGAAATCAGGTGACATTGGCGCTTACGGCTCTCACAGGACCCCCCTGCCTCGGGGGTCAGCGGAGATATCATGGAGGAGATGCCTTAGTCCTGTTTCAGAAAGTGAATAGAAATTTCTCAGACAAGTGAGAGGAGGAGAAATTATAAATAGGAAACACTGAAATTCCATGGAAGGTTCAGCATTGATAAAGAATGAAATGTTGGGCAAAAGCGTGGGCGCTTGGGATGCCCAGGAAGGAGAGGAGGTCGTGGAGGGCGCTGCATGCCAGGCCGGTGAACTCAGCCTCCATCCCGCAGCCACGGCGAGTCCCTGACTCCCCTTCAGGCACCGAGTACCACAGCCCAGTCCTGTCGGCCCTCCACAGGGGGCGTGGAGGTCCAGATCTCCAGTGGGTCCCTGTCCTTTTCCTGGAAGAGCAATGGTGATGTGTTGGTTTAATGCAACCAGAGAGAGAATGTAAGACAGACAGATATACAGCCGTGGGTCATGAGCTCAGCCAGCGTTTTAAGCAGAGAAAGCTCTGGTTAGCTTCACAGGAAAAGACAATGCTGAATTTTGCCGGCAAATTTCTTTCTTAGGAGCTATAAGCTATGGCACTTTCCTCTTATTGAAAGCATCCAGTCCATCAGTCCATCTATCCATCCTCCTTCCCCATCATCCCTCCATCCTTCCCTCCCCCCTCCCTGCAGCCATCTCTCCGTCATTCATAGTTCATCCAAAGTGCGACAGGCTCTATGCTAGGAACCAGGTGAAGAGATACTAGAGCAAGTCTCCTGCCACTAAGGAACCCAGTCGGCAAACCGACCTTCCAGGAGAATAACAGGGATTCCTCCGACATCTGGGCCTTCTAGAAGGCACACTCTACCATCCCACTCTGAGGCTCAACAGCTTAGCAGTGCCAAGAACTTCAGACTCCGTAGCATCATTTTGTGACGTGCTTTTGACTTCTTACCGGTGCGCCATCACCCACCATTCTGTGTACACACAGACCCTCTTGGCTCAGACTTCCCACCTCAGCTCCAGTGGGTCTTGCCTTTAAGCTTCTATACAAGCTGTTCCCCTATTGTTTCTACCTAGAATACCCCACCCTTCCTCAAATTCTGGATGAATAGTCAATCACTCAAGAAACAACTGAAGCTGTGGAATTAGGCATGATCCCCACCTTCCACTGTCCTAGTCTAAAATATCCTAGTACCCTAAAAGCAGTGATGGGGACCCACTATCCCTTTGCCTGGCTGAGCCATCCTGAAGAACAAAGAACATGTTAAAAAAGAATTACTTCCCTCCTGTTCCTTAATTTCTAAGATATCTTTCCCATTCAGATACCTGCTCTTACAGAAGGAAGTTTGTGACTTATACTCATGTGCAATTTTGATGGCGGCAGGGACAGGGGCCATGCAGGTGCCCAGAAAAGGGTTTTGAAGGTCTCACAGGTTTGCTAAGGGCCACCCCTGGTGCCTTGTCTCCATCTAAGTGGAACATACCTAGTGCAGGGCTAAGCTCCCTAGGGATGCCCAGGTGCTCTAAACTGTAATAAAATTGCTGAGCTCCAAACTGCATGCCCTCTGTGCCCAGGCTAGAATGTTCCAATCACGGCAGCTTGTCTGTAGAGAGAACCCTCACTGATCTGCTGTCAGTGCCAATTTTGCATCATTCTCTGCCCCTGTGGCCAAGTCATTCTCTGTTCCAAATATCCCAGCAAGGGAGAGGATTTCTGGGAAATTGACATTTTGTAAAAAGTCTATTATGTTTTTCTGCCACTCCACTAGGCAGTGTTTGCAAGCACTGTCCCACTTAAACCGCTCTCCATTTGAAATATTTTTATCTGTCCTTATTCAGGTAACACCAAGGCTCAAACAGGTTGAGAAATTTGCTCATGGTCACGTTACTAGGAGCTGAGCCAGATGCCATCCCAGATTTTTAAGACCCCAGACAACAAACTCATTCTGCTACACGTGCCCTGCTTTGCTGGTCAGATACCTGAGTTCACAGAATATTCATGCCAACTCCCAATGTCCTTTCTGTATTAACTTCCTTCTAGCTCCAGCAACCAGGCCATTATAGATTTCCATTATTTGCGGATGCTCACGGTGAGCAATTTCTTTAGGAAAACACTCCATCTGTGCTGTGATAAGGTATGTGTATCTAAAGCTTGTAATTTGCTTTTTCACCTTTCTTCATCTTTTGACAGTGGATACTTTTCTAAGCCCTACTTTACCGTTGGCCTTAACAACCTCCTATTTTTTTTAGGAAATTACACTTTAGGGTCCTTCTGGTGCCCCAGAAGCTGTTCCTCTCACAGTGCAATTTCTATTATACAATCTTTCCAGCAGTGGAGAAAGGGCCAGAGAAGAGTTGGAATTTGAAGTGTCAGCAAGAAGCCTTTAATTGAGCAGCAAAAGAGGAAGCTAAGATGCACTCCTCAAAACAGGGTGCAGACAACAAGAAGCTACCACATTTACAAAGAAAACCATGCTACATTGGCCACTCATAAGCAGTTTTTGAGGAGGAATTCTCAGTTGTACAGAGGAGTTAGGAGTGGATGGCAGTCTACAAAAGTCCCAGCTTCTGTGGACCCAGATAATCTGTTATTTCCAGTCTTCCAAATAAGTAAATAAGTGCATGCATGCATGCATGAAATTGTTTTAATAGAGAGGTGGGGAGATAGAGGGAAACATCACTAGGTATTAATTTAGCTAGTTTTCATTTGCCAAAAATTGAAGATGGCTCATGGGGATGTAAACTGCAAAATTGTAAAATACAAATAAAAAAAAGGCCTGAGCATTGTTTGTGTCATGCATAGGCACTTTGTAAATATTAGCTCAGGTGAATGAATAAATGAATGAGTGACAATTAGAATAGGTGAGTAGGTGGTGTGCATGGAGGTAGGTAATAAACCACAAAGAAGAAATTCATAAGATACTACTCAGCTGATGTATTTCAGTGACCAATTTGGGCACTAATTTTTTGGAAGATTGAAGTGGAATGAGGAACAGGTCCCCAGATTGTAGCCCCGACTCTGCCACTGGCCAATTCAGGGCCCTTGGGCCTGACTTCTCATGTCTCTGTATCTTCACGATTTATACAAGGCTCCCGGTGAGCTCCTGGAAGGCAGGAAACTTGCCTTCAGCTCTCATATCCCAGTCACGAAGGCCAGCGATAGGGCAGAATCCATAAATGGGGGGTGAAGAATCCCCACCCTTTCTATGGAGGAATGTTCTGTTTGCCTCTTCCCCTTCCCCATCAAATGCTGAACCCAGAGTCTGAGTGAATGCCCACTGTTGGGCAGCCTTGGAAATGACCAACAGGCTCTCCCCAGGGCTTGCACTTCAGAAACATCCCTTATATCATGTGCCTCACACTTGTTCTGCAAGCAGCGACATTTCCCAAGCAATGGGGTGAAAGGGTTTTAGGACACAAACACTGGAGACACAAAGCACTTTTCTGGGAGGTTAGGAAGGAAAACCCGTGGGATAAATGAACCTTTTATTTTTTCTGTGGTCTCTTGAGAAGTGGGTTTCAGGGACAGCCAGTTCCTTCAAGAACGTTCTTCATTACCACTAGTCAAATAACTTCCTGCGATAGAGTCTGGATGCCCACAAGTATTAATACCATGCTTGTTTTGCAGGGTGCACACCTTAGAGCAAACCACACCTTATTCGGTGGGATTTTACCCCATATCGTGGGTAGGAGCAAACCCTAGCAAGAAGTACCTCACTTTATGGCCTAGAACGGATGGGGAAATTACCTGTATATGGTATTATATTTTCCCCTACATTCTCTGATTGCGAATTCTGAAAACAAACACAGAGATGTGTTCTTCTGGTAAACTTTGCGGCCTGGAGACTACATTTATGCATACAAATAACTTCTTGATATAATCACATCTAAGGGGAAAAGCATTTTCTAATAAATGGTTAACAATACCCAAAACTAACAATTCAACGTGAATGCAAAAGGGCTGGGCTTCTCCATTATATTTTCTCAAAGAGCTTGGCAATCTTAAAAGGGAATAAAAACAAACAAGGCTGTCAATTCCACTTAATAAAATATTCTGGAAGGTATATTTTCCCAGGTTTTACTCAACTCCCTTTTTTAAATATTCCAAGCAAAGAACGTGAAGCTCTATTTGGTAGTTCAATAGCACTGCACCTGAGAATGGGTACACAGTGATAGCTGCAGCATAACACACACACACAGAGAGACACACACAGACACACAGACACACAGACACACAGACACACACACACACACAGACACACACAGACACACACACAGACACACACAGACACACACAGACACACACACACACACAGACACACACACACACACACACACTGTCACATTCACACACATTCTCAACTCACAAGTGTAGGAGGAGAACTGGTGGATCATCTTTGTGAAGATACAACAAAAGCGTCCGGGACTGGGTAATGGCATAAAGTAAACTAAACTTGATGCATCTCGCCTGGCAGACTTAAAAGTTCCTCTTTTGGACTAGACAGGCCTGTACCTCCATATGGTTTGGACTCTAAGAGCCGTCCTTGGCTTCCCCAAAAGGTCCTTCCCACTTCTGCCCTTTGCGCTGCATGGTTTCAAG
>PVKY010005620.1:0-17138 GCA_004027775.1 Bradypus variegatus
TAAATGCTTCGTTTTTCATTTTAATAAAGGACTCTTAAAGACCCAAAGAAAAGAAAGTCTCAGGAGACTGGCAAATGAAGTGGTTAAAAGCAGCTGGATCTAGATTACTTGGGTTTGAAGTTCATCTCTACACTTAAAAAAGATGTGTATCCTTGGGCAAGTCACTGAAACTTTCTGTGTCTCAGTTTCCACATCCATAAAGAGGAGGGTAACAGTGACAAGAGTTTCTGTGAGTATTAAATAAATAAAGAACACGCATAGCCCTTAGGATGGTGCCCAGCACACGGGAGGTGCTCAGAAGTTTACTGATTAGCCTCTCACTGGAATACCAGCAAAAGGCACAGCTGCCTCTGGGGTTCCCCTAAAATCACAGCAGAGGTGGCCAACTAGGCATAAGGCTAGTGTTGCTGAGCCCCCAGGCCCTGCTGGCTTCCAGGAAAGGAGTCTTCCTTTTCCCATCTCCTGTGGAGCCCACCCGGCCCACAGCCTCCGAGCCTGGACACACGTGGCTACTGAGTGCTTAAAATGTGGCTCATGTAACCAAGGAACTGAATTTTTAATTTAATCAAATTGATTTAAATTTAAAAACTGAAGTGGTGTAAACTATTTTTTCCATTAAATGCAACTTCATTGTTTGGGCGAGACTGCATTTCACTTTGTTAAAAATTTAGTGAATGTAATTAGCAGATCTGAAATAAATATCTGAATGTGGTTAAAAGGGGAAATGCTAGGTTGTTTTTCAAAAAAAAAAAAAATCCATGGAACTGCACTACGCAGTGAACCCTAAGTTAAATCATGGACTATAGTTAATGGTACAATTGTAAAAATGTGCTGTCATCAATTGTAACAAATATTCCACAGCAATGCAAGGTGTTAATAATAGGGTGATATATGGGAATCCTGTATTTTATGCATGATTGTTCTGTAAGCCCACAACTTCTCTAATAGAGAAAAAATTAAAATAAAAAAAAATTGGTCTCCAAATAGAGATGCACTTTGAGTATAAAATACACACCGGATTTTGAAAACTTGAACAAAAAACAATGTAAAGTATCTAATAATTTTTTTAAAAAACTGATTACATACAGAAATGACATTTTGGCTCTACTGTGTTGATTCAAATA
Organism: Bradypus variegatus; assembly: GCA_004027775.1. Taxonomy (NCBI): domain Eukaryota; kingdom Metazoa; phylum Chordata; class Mammalia; order Pilosa; family Bradypodidae; genus Bradypus; species Bradypus variegatus. The sequence goes on from PVKY010005620.1 coordinate 1,125, forward strand.
CATTATTAAAATTAATTTCACCTATTTCTTTTTATTTTTAAAATTTTGGCTACTACAAAACTTATAGTTACATATGTGGCTCACATTATATTTCTACTAGAAATAATCTAGGAATAATCTAAGGGATAGAAGAGAATTTACCTATCAAGCAGAAGAGCTTCAGTCTACAGATTAGGAAAAGCTTGGGGCATGGGTGGGGAGAGAGAGGGTCAGTCAGCTTGTTAGCTCCCTAACACCAAGAGACACCTGGGACCTCCCAGGCTCCTCCCACCCCCATCACCAGCCTTCCCCTCATTCCACCTGGCCCCGCGCCAGCATGGCAGTCACCTTTGGCAAGAGGCTTCCCAGCCCTGAGCCTGAGAAATGGGCTGCCTCTGCCCCACAGGGTCTTTGTGATTAGGAGATTGGTGACACTACATGGTAATTCTCGTGGTATCTCCCTTTCTGTAAAACCTGGTCACCTGAGTGATCCAAAGAGACAATGGACAGGAAAATACTTCTTAAACTGTAGAATACCCTGCAAAAATGAGGTCCCTCTCCAGGGCCACCTTGTCTACAGCACCCAGGCTCCAGCCTACTGTGTCCCCGACCTGTGCCATCTAAGCCTCTCTTGTGGCAACTGACCCGGGTGTAAAGGCTTCGTGTCCCTGACTGGTGTGCGGGTGACTTGCAGCTGCACCCTGGGGCCTCCACAGCTGCACAGCAGGTCTCCCAGTACCCAGGGAGGGGGTGAGGAAGGGGAAAGGAAGGGAGGAGAGTACCTGAAGCCTTGTGCACTCCCCACGGCTCACCTGGCCTCATCCTGGATTTCTTGAACTGTTTGTAGATGAGATACATCTTGTCCAAACAGCACTGAATCTGTCGGATGCTGTGGGCAGAAGATGAGGGACCCAGTCATGAGAGATTAACATGGAACAGAATACGGGGCTAGGGAAGGGGTGGGATGGCGAGGGCGGGGCAGAAGCTGTTTCCCTGCTGGAGAAGCCTCATTGTCACAGGGGGGATCTAGGTTTGGGGTGACTTTCCTGTTTTTAAGCTTGTTTGAGGTACCTTGGAACTGGTCAGCCATCCTCTCATTCTCTTATTCATTCATCTTTGCTCTCGATTACACACACACACACACCACGCATTTGTGAGGGGCAGGAAATCTAGGGAAGCAGCCAACCAGCACAGGCAACAGGAAATTGCCCTCTGCTACAGCAAGAGAGCTTGCGAATAGACCCCAGGAAGGAGCTTTGGATCCTAAAACAATCAGAGCTGGTGGTGACAGGGCAGAGGTAGTGCCTTCATGCTTTACTCAAGGCCTGGCACAGAGAAGGAACTTGAAATGAATAAAGAACTCATCAAAGATCCTTGTTGAAAACAAGCGGGCTGGTCCTGCCTGGTGGCAGGTGAATGCAGGAGATGGCCTCCCGAGGACCTTTGCAGGCTGGATGCAAGCACTTTGAGATGGTGGGAGGGGTGGGGGTTTGGGGGGTCACCCTTGCCCTCAGGCCTGTCTTGCTCCATGTCCTCCCTCGGAGCCTCTCAGCACCCCCATCTCAGCTATTTCTGGGGCTGGACTCTCAGCAGGGCACAAGCTTGCAGGGGTGGTTAGGACAGGGTCACAGAGCCCCAGTCTTCATCCAAAATGCTTGAGGCCAGATGTGTCCAGAATTCAGATCCCCTGCACCCGATTTTAGAAAGGTAATCCAGAGCACGTGCAACAACACATTGAGGTACACCCTTAGCATCCTCCAACCAAATACATTCTTGTCTTCAGAGAATCATAAGATTATTGCCCTAAGTGAATAAAGAAAACTATAAAGAGCCTCATGTCAGTTTAGGTTAGATTTTGCAGCCAAAACAGTTATGGAGAAGCTTGCGGTCTTCAGAGCCTTTTGAGTTTAGACCCTGGACTTGGGATTACGGATCTGTAGGGAACTGATTGCACAGGGTACCCGGGAGGATTGGGGGGGATTCCCATGGGCACCAGCTACCCCTGGTCAGAGGGGACAAGGGCCTGGAGAGGGAGGTGCACATCCAACTCTGGGGTGGGTATCTTCATGCTTGTAAAAAGGGAGAGAGTGGTTTTAAATGCTGTAACTCCCCGGTGACGGCCAAGAGTATCTCCATTTGGAGATGGGCAGACCTGATCTGAAGCCCAAGGTCTGTCATTTGTCAGTGACCAGCTGTGATTCAGGGCAACTGCCCCGCGCTGAGGAAGCACTCCCATCTGTAACTTGGGCAAGATTCTAGCATCATTATTGTTTTGAGGATTAATGGAACTGATATAATGGAGCTGGGAGAACTTGTCTAAGGGCATGGTGCTGGGCGAGGGGTCAGAAGAGGAAGGGAGTGAAACTGTTCTTTTCTACAGAGCCATCACACCCGCCAAGATTCCTGAATTGCTCCCAAAATTCCCAGATGAGGACAGGCCCTCAATTCTTTCCACCCTGTGGCCAGTCACTTGATTGGGGGCTCACGCTCATTCCTGAGTCATCGACCTCCCTCTCTCCACCGCTACCCTGTGCCCCAGCACCCTTGCCCTGATAAGGGAGAAAGCAAGTTGATTCCTAAAAAGGCAGCTGGAACTTTCGTGCAGTGCACCCCAGGCCCCAACCCACAAAGAAGGAAAATCCCACAGACCTTCTGTCCTCATGTACCTGATCCCGGTTCTTCACCAGCTCAGAACTCAGGCTGCTCAGGCTCTTCTGAGTCTCTGTGATATTTTGGGAACATCTGGAGAGGACCTCGGCCAACTGTGGGGCAGAAAGGCCGGCCCCCCAGGGAGTGCTCACCGTGGGGCTCCGACGGGCAGCCAAGCCCCTGCTCCCCATGAGGGCCCCCCATGCAGACAGCCTCACTCACAGTCCGCAGCCTGGACCTCAGCTCCGAAGCCTCCTTCAGTTCCTTGATCTCAGGCCTCCCAGCCATGTGGCTGAACCTTGAAGGAAGGAAGGAGGAAGGCCACATTTGGGGGGTGAAAAGGCTGCCCCAGTTTGGAGACTCCTGGGAAGCAGGGAGCTCTCAGTGGCCACGGGCTGCCAGGACACCTTGGGGACAGACATGCTGGCTCGCAGGGTCTCTACAGAGTATTGTGGTTAGGATGTAGCATCCAGCTTGAAGAGGCCCCTAGTCACCAAAGTGGTGACACCATTGGGCATTAAAAAAAATGAAGATGCAGTGGATGAAAACACCTTGAAGCTATTAAAATTTAGAAGTCCATATGATGCAATGCAGCTATTCATGAACTCCTTACTGTGAAGTTAGTAACTAAAGGGAAAGAATGGAGTTCCTGTCCAGAACAAACTACATTTCATGATAACCAATAGCTTATTCATGGGGGAAAGCTGTATTTTATAGAAGAATCCCAGCCAATAAGATGGCAGCATCCTGTTGAAATTATTCACTTGAGCAAGGTGTTAAAATCCATGACAAATGGTTAAGGGGTGGACATTTGTGGGGTACAGAGTACGACCACACTGATTCTTTTTCTCGCAGGGAAAATGTAACTGTACAATAGGGGATTCAGGCTGTCGCCACCCAGCGTGGGTCAGCTTGAAGGAGCCAGCATCACCTGGCATATATTCTAGCCAAAATGTTTAACTTGTACCTATCCAGTCTTTAGAACTCCCAGTTTACTGGAAATGTCAGGAAAGGGGAATGAGCCAAACAGATCAAAAGGAAGCCCCAGACTAGCTCAGAAGGTGGGACAGTGGGCATGATCCCTTCAACAAGTCAGTGGCACACCCAAAAAAGGGGGGGTGGCGGGGTTCAGGGTCAGGCCTGTGCTAGACTAAGGCAGACTTAAGGAACATAACAACCAGATGCAGAATGTCATCCTGGATTGAGTCCTGGTTTGGACATGGAGAGGGCATTTTGAGGAAAATTAGGGACATTTGTTTATGGATGGGTACCAGATGAGATGACAATGTATTACATGGAAAGAGAGAGCTCACTAGCCGAAGAAAGGCTACAGAAACAGCAAATACAGCATAATCTCCTGCTGATTAATATGTATGCTTACATACATATAGCAGTAGACTCTCTAGAAGGAACTATACAACTGAGGTAAACAATAACCTCTGGGTGGTAGGATGCGGTATTTAAATTTTCTTATTTTTGCTCATTTGTATTTTCTAACTTCCTACCATTTGTATGTACTGTTTTTTTTATAATAATAATTAAGAGAAAAAGAGTCTGGTATAGTGTGGCTTGGGAATGTAGGGGCAAGTGAGTGAAGAGAGAATTAGGAATGAATGGGGAGTTCCAGGAAGGCAGGAACTGTGCCTTCCCTTCACCCTTCACCTCATAAAGGGTTTAGCACATAGTAGTTACTGAGCATCTGATTGCTGAACATATTACTGAACGCACAAATGAAATGGAGTACTTGGCAGCAGAACAGGAAGAAGCTGAACCAATCCAGCTGGACAGGGAGTCAGGAGGCACGGGTTTGAGTCCTAGCTGCCACCTGTCACCTGCATGAACTTGGGTAAGTCACTTTAGCTCTCCGGGCTAAATGGGGGACATATTTCTTTCCTGCTATCTAATAAGTGTCTGTAGTGATCAAATGGGACCACAGAGATAAAAGCCCTTCATAAAGGGCTGGACTGGAAAGCACATTTATAGGGACACAATTTTTGGTGGGTGGAGGTGGGCCAAATATCTGGGATTCCCAGAGCCAAGGCTGGTGGCCTGACCTGTGCCTCAGTAGGGCCCCAGGTGTCAAGGAGCAGGGAGCTTCAGGACAAAGGCAAGTAGACTCTGGCAAGGGAACCTGTGTTGGAGAGCCAGGGAGGAGCGTGCTGTGGGCGGGAAGGTGAGCAACACCTGTGTTGCTGTGTAATGACAGACACTTTGTGCCAGATGCTCTGGCTTCTCCAAACATGAAATTCAGCTCATTAAAATAACTCAGATTCCACTGTGTGAAGAGCTGGTGGCTTCAGACCTTAGAAGAATCCACAGGTCTGAGGATGTTCAGCAAAGAATGGGATTGCAAGGTGGTAGAGCCTGGAGGCCTCAGAGATCCTCCAACCCTCCATTTTGAAAATGAAGAAGCAGAGGCTCAGACAGAGAGAGCAGGGGATGGCCCAGAGTCACACCGTGAGTTAGTGGGGAACATGCTCCCGCCCCCTGGCTCTGCCATATTTCTCGTTGGCGGGTGGTTGAAACATGCTTCAAGCAGGCGCCTGTCTGACCCTAAGCTCTCCACACTTGTCTCTGAGGAGGCCTTGGAACCAGGATGGAGAAGCAGCAGCCAGCAGACACTCCGGATGGGGCCAGCCTGTCACTCCCCATACTCCTGTCAGTGCAGACCAAGTGGGGAGACAAACACCCAGAATGCTTTTTCCACACATCTCTTTCCTGCTCAAGAACCCACAATGGCTCCCTATTGGCCATTTTATTGGGATCTGACCTCCCAACTGGACCCTCTGGGACCTCCTTGAGTTTTCCTCTCTAATTCCCACCCCTCCATCACTCTCTGACTTCTCTCTGGGATATTCTGCATCACAATGGGGGCTTCAGCAAACTTCTCTAGTGCCCCTCATCTCCCCAAAGGTGGCTTTCTTCCCCTCTGTCTCTATGCAGAACCTTCCCACCCAAGGTATTTCTCTCTTCTTCTGGTCTTAAAAGTCTTGTGTCCTCCAGGCAAGCCTCCATGACTGCCTCTACTCATCTTTAGTCTCCCCTTTGCCAACCATCCTGTCGCCCCTCACATGCCCAGAAAAGCCTCCTAGGCTGGCCAAGCACTCTCTCCTCCAGGGGAGCATGGGCCTGTCTGCATGGGATGGTGCCACATTTATCCTTGGAACCCATTTCTCTGCCCTGGACAGAGCTCTGCTCATGGGAGACTCACCAACAGGGCTGTTGACTGATCTCTGCTCTCTACCATCCCTCATCTCTGTCACTCTTCAAAAGGACCTCAGCCATGACTTGGAATCCGTCCCTGTCATCTAGAGAGACTCTTCCTCCTCCCACAACTGCCTCTCCATCTACCTCTCCATCAGTGTTGCTGCTGCCAAGCCCCAGGAGGCATCAAGGCTGCAGTGAGTCAAACCCCTGCTGGAAAACTCCCTGAGGGCAAGAGCTGGGGGGTGGGGGGTGGGGAAGGAGCGAGGGGGTGGAGACATCAGGCAGATTTGGCACAGTCCCTGTTCCTCTGTCACCATGTCTCCTCTAGGCCACAGAGCCCTGACCTCTCACCAGTGCTGGAAGCCCTGGACCTTCCAGCACCTGGGGCAGCCATGGCCACTTCTCAGATGCATTCTGGCCAATGACAAATCTGCTCCAGTTGCTCATCTCCAGACCCTCCAGCTTGGTTTTCCCCTCCTCAGTCTTTCCCTTTTTCTACCCCATCAACTCTAATTGGCCCAAGACAGAGGAGGATCTAAATGTGGTTCTGAGGAAGGTATGGGGCTCTCAGGAGGGGGCAGGGGATCTTAAGACAGCAGAGGACAAGCTGAAGATCCAGAGGAAGCAGGCGCAGGAGTGTGGAGGATGGGACCATCGGGATTGCCAACCCTGCCATGTCCAGGGGACTGTGTGTGGGTGTGTGGGCTCCCACAGTCCTTCTCTGAGGCTTGGGCAGGGCAAGCAGCCCCAATAATTCAGATTTAAGGTCAGGGTCTGGTAGCAAAGGAGGCAGTGCCCCCTTAGACCCCTTCCGCTGATGTGAGGGACAGGCGTGTGTGCATGTGGGCACATGGACCGTCACTTGGTAGGGGGAATAAAGAGTAGGCTGGGAGCAGGGCAGGGGAGGCAGGAGTCTGGGTTGGGGAGGCCAGGGGCACTGTTGGAAATAACAAGGATGAGGAACGGATGTAGAGGGGGAAGAGCTGTGGGCTCTGAGCTGGCCTCGTTCCCCACTGAGGCCTCCCTGCCCTGGGCAGGACACCCACCTATCGGTGCCCAGGCTGCTGCTGAGGAAGAGGAGGGCCATCCGGGTGACCTCCAGCGTCCGCCTGCATGTGGTCTGCAGCACCTCCCTGCCGGAGGGGAGAACGAGTCAGAGCCCCCTTCTCCCAGCAGACCCTGGGCACCCTGGGCACCATGCACCGCAGGCTGGTCTGGAAGGGGTCAGGGCTTCCCACCCTCCCCCGGCCTTGCCCTCTCCACCCTGCCCACGTGGGCACTCACACCACCCAGTGCAGCCCCCGAAGCATCAGCTCCTGCCCGTCCAGCAGCGTCTGTGCGAGCCGCAGGGCCTGGTAGCCGGCGCCCAACATACCCTGAAACACACGGGGGTGGGGGGCAGGGTCAGATCCCGCATCCCCTAATCCCTGAGGGCCACCCCTCGCTGCCACCTGGGGGCCACCCCTCACCTTGGCCGCGTTGTAATCTCCCTGCAGGTCCACTTTGGGTACGAACTTGGGGATGTCCAGGGCAGCTGCAGGCAAAGATCCTGTCTGAGAGCTTGCCCATATGGCCCTGGTTCAACTCTGAGCTCGGGTTTCCTCATTCCCAGCTTACACTCACCCCTTGCCCCCTCTTTCCCCAGAGCCCCTCACCTTCCAAGACTCTCCAGGCCTCCACCTCATACGCCCGGAACTTGTCTTTATAGCTACAGTCCTGCACTGCCCCCTCGTGTCCACTTTGGAAAACTGCATGCTCATTCCCAAGGCCCCATGCTCAACTGCCTTTAAAAATGGACTAAAATCACGGTCTTGTTTTGAGTCAATTCCCCTGCCCAGCCTTGGAGAAAGTGGTACCATGCAAATGAGAAGGGATGATACTTTTGCTAGAATTTCAGAAATCTCTGGACCCCTGGCCACTTTCTCTACATCTGCTTGGGTTCCTGCTTCCTTCAACACCAACCAAAGTTTCCCCTTCCTTTGCAGAGACGGTGGAGAGCATGTTGGGTCCAAATCTCCCTGTCTCAATCAGAGTTTCTTCCACAGCTCTGAGGATGCTGTGAAGCCCAGAGTGGTCAAGCCACAAGCCTAGACCATATGGCGTCTCAGAGGCATACGCAGAATCAGAACCCAGACCTGCCTCCTGTCCTCAGTGGGGCCAAGGAAACACCCACCGAGAAAACTCATCAGTGCCCTGGGCTGTAACCCCTGCTTCTTGGAGGAGAAGAGACCCCGCCTGTGTGGCCCTACTCACGGTCCCTGAAGGCCAGCCCCTTGGGAGTCTCGCTGGCCTTGCTGAACAGGGTCAGAGGGCTGCTTGCAGTTGTGTGGGCGATGTGCTGTGCTGAGAAGCTGGGCTCAAGGACACAGAGGTGACCCTCAAAGAGGTACTCCTGGTGCCGGGGGGCCACGCTGGTCTGCTCGTACACAGCCTCCAGGAAGATGGCAATCCTGCACACAGCAGGGCAGAGGGAGGAAAGGGGACATAGGAAGTGTCAGGGGTGGGCACGGCAGGCAGGACATGGGGTCATGGTGACCCAAACTCCATCTAAGAGTTTGTCCATGGAGAGGGTGGGCTCAGCTTTTCCGAGGGAGGGACTGGGGTTGTTTTCTCTTTCATCAGGGATAGAGAGGCAGGGGGTAGAGTCCAAGTCTTATAGTAGAAGGACACAGAGTGGAACAGGACCCAGGGTGCCTGCTCTCCAGCCTCCACCATCCCCCTCTACTTGCCAGTCTCATTCAGTTCACTCAGTCCCACAAAATGCTCCAGGAACAAAGAGTTCTATGAGCAAATAAGTTTGGGAAATTTGCCTCTCCTCTATTTCTTGGGAGACTTGTAATACATATTAGCAATGTAAAGGTTGCTGAATCTCTGAAGTCCAGCAGTGGGCAAATAAATCTGTGTGGAACTAGTTTTTTTTTCCCAAAGTTAGGACTCAGAAACTTTCATATCTAAACACCTCCCAGGACATGCTTTGTGAGATGCTGTTTCAGGTTTGCCCTTCTACTGCTGACCCCCCTAGGCCCCACTTACGTGTTATGGGCATGGATGTAGACGTGGTGCAGGACTGCCTGGGACAGGGAGAAGACGTGGACGACGACTCGCTGCAGGATGTCACTGGTCTCTGCAAAGAACTGGTCGAAGCCCCAGCACTTGGCCTGCTCCACCTCCAGGATGTTGGCCAGGATGGGCACCAACTGGCTCTGCAGCCCCCTGCCCTCCCAGACATGGAGGCTGTCAGGGGCCAGAGCCCAGACTTGAGGTGGCAGGGTGGGGTAGGGGTTGAGGGGAGGCTGGGGGAACTCATTCCAGCATCCAGATGGAAGAACTGAGGCCAGAAAGGAAAAGTGGTTTGCCTGAGCCCACATGCTAGCATGCTAGCGGCCCAGCTGGACCAGGCCCCGGAGTCTCAGCTCGCAGCAGAGATGCAGCCCCCAGCCCAGATGCGGGTCTCCATCTGCCCCTCCCCACAGGCCCTACTCACACGGACAGCTGGCAGGTGATGGGGAGGGTGTAGCTCCACTCCAGGGGCCCGTTCTCCCGCTTCTGAGTGCCTGCAATGGCCCCAGCTGGCTTCTCTGTGGTAATCCGGTACCTGGGGTGAGGCAGGACTGGGTCAGCAGAACTCCCAGCCCATCATTCTGGGTTCTTGCCCCTTCTTTGCCTTGGCACCCTCTGTTGACCTCAGGCAAGTCACTTTTTGAGCCTCAGTTGAGATATGATGAGCAGCAAATGAGGGGAGGGTAAACGTACAGCACTGAACTAATGTAAAAGATTATCAGTTTCCCAGCAACCCACGGTCGGGCTTCAGCTTCTGGGAACTCAAAGGGACCTGGGTTGGAGGTGGGGGGCAGCAGGTCGGCAGATTGAACCAGAGGAGAACCACAGAGCTTGGGGGGAGGTGAAAGGGGGGGTGACCTTTTAATGGAGACAGCAGGAACTGTGACAGAGAAGGCCCCGGGGCTCATCCCCCCTCATCCTCTGCCTGCCCCCTGGTCCTCGTACATGATCTCCTTGTTACGCCGTGGCCCGCCAAAGGGGATGAAGGGCAGGCTGCCGGTGGCCGCGTGGTACAGGGTCACCCCAATGCTCCAGAGATCCACGGTCACCCCAAATGCCTTCTGCTGGGGCTTGCGCAGTACTGCCCGTTCATACATGTCAGGGTGCTGCCGGCAGGGAGAACGGAGGAATGATGGAGGGGGAGGGTGAAAACAGAACCACTCAGAATCCATCTCTTTTGGTCATCTCAAAAATGGGAGTTGGGCTCCCTAACCCAGAACATTTCCATTGGACCCATCTGCTCTGGGGCAGGTGGTGACCAGCTGCTTCCCGTCTGCAGTGAGCAGTTAACTGCTCAAGGGCAACCCAGGCAAGGCTGCTAAACAGGCCACAGCCTCTCATTGTCAGTCTTAGAGAATAGGATGGATTCTTCTGGTCGGAGGCTAGGGGGTGAGTTATGGTGCTGCCAGAAGCCAAGGGATGGGATCATAGCTATGTAAGGGGCTCTGAGGGAGCCCCAAGGCGAGGGCCAGCCGCAGCAGGGGCAGCTCTCAGCTGGGGGCAGTGGGTTCCCCTGTATCCCACTTGCCAAGTACTCCTCAGTCCCATAGACGGAGACAAACTTCTCGTCATCGTCCAGCTCACGGGCAGCCCCGAAGTCTGTCAGCTTGTAGATGCTCTGCCCTTCCTCCCCCACGAGGCGCATGATGTTCCCAGGCTTGATGTCGCGGTGAACGATGCCATTCTCCCGCAGGTGGTTCATGCCGGCCGCTGGGGACAGAGGGAGGCAGCTGGCGGGCGTGGGGGGCAGGCTGGGGCCTGAGGCCCACCGTGGTGGAAGGCTGTGCTTAGGTTCAGCTGGACAGGGGGATTGCCTGGGCTGACAGAGACAGGTGAAGGGCCAAGGAAGGGAGTCCTGAGGTTCCGTGTGGATTCTCTAAGAAACCAAGAAGGGTGGTGGCACTGCCTGCCCTGAGCAAGGGTTGAGATCAGTGGGACTTCAACTGCTGAAAGGAGGAGTGGATTCGAGCTAACGGTACCCACTCCCTGCCCCCATTTCCTGGTGCACTTTTAGGTCGGGGTTTTAAAACAAATGATTCGCAGGAGTCACAGGTCCTGCCTGTTCAGCTGTGTCTGTCCCCTTCCTGTGACTGGAGAGCCTCTGATGTTCCAAACATTCTTGTTCTCATATTTGTTTCAGAAATGTCTCCCCCACTGGGGACTCAGCCTCACGCTGAGGGCTGGGCCTGTGCCTGGTCTCTGGGGGATGCAGGGAAGGCTCACCCACACAGTGCAGCACCACCAGGAACTCGTCCTCGGGCAGCCCGAAGGCGTGCTCGGGGCTCTCCAGCACACTCAGCAGGCTCCCGCTGGAGCAGTACTCCATCACCAGCACCCTCTGCCGGCCGGGCCCCTGGGGCAGGGAGCAGGCACACGGTTGTGTCACCTCTCCCCGCTCCCCCCAGGCCCACCACAGTGACCCAGAACCCAGAAGCCCCCTTTCTCCTAGGTCCCAACTTCTGGCCTGGCTTCCCTCCTTGACATCACCCAGCTCCCACACCTGGAACCCAATGTGCCTTTCCCTAATCGGAAGCCCTCTCTGATCAGGCGCCTTCCCCAGGTACTACCCACCCTCCCTCGGCATTTTTTACTCTGCCCCACAGGTTGTTTGCTCTGCCTGACCTGCTGATGAGCATGTGACCAAGTCTCTGTTATGCTGTGACCCAACTCTTCCCAGCCTGCGAGGGTTACAGATAAGACCATCCTCCGACCAAGCACTGGACCCACCGTCTCCTCCACTGCAAAGAGCTTGACGATGTTCTGGTGGCTCAGCTTCCGCAGGACCTCAAACTCCCTCACCTGCACCTCCCGGGGCCGCATGTAGCTGGCGGTGTTGAAGACCTTCACGGCTACCAGCTCCCCGGATTTCTGGGTGAGGAAGGGAAGGGTTGGGAGACCACACAGATCAGAGCTGGTCTCACCTCTGCCCTGGGGAGAGCAGTCCCCTCCTGTTCAGCCTCTCCTGCCACCCTAGCACCAAAGACAGCAAGGACAGTCTGTTTGGGGTTGGGGACGCCACCCTCAGCTCCTTCTACTCAGGATAGTTCGTCCAGTGCTAGGAGACCAGGGCTTGGCACACTGACACCCTGCAGGTGGTCATTTGTTGCTACTACTATTGTCGTTGATGGTAATTACAGTGGTAGCTACAACAATCACTGTTAGCTGGGATTGGGTCCTGTTCTGATGCCAGCTGTTAAATATGAGACAGTGGAGTGTCATTCTCTCATATATTCTACTGTAGCTCTGCAAAGAATGCAAGATAAAGCCAAATGGGTCCTATTTCCCACATCTGCTGTTCCTAGATCCAAGTCGAATGCTTTGCATTTTGCTTTCATTTCCTTCTGGCCCCAACCTGTGCCTTACAGGAGCATCACCTCAAGTAGCCCCATTTCCACTCCCGACACCTCTTCCCAAACCCCCAGTGCTGCCTCCCCTCCAGAGTGCGCAGATCAAACGCCAGAGGCCTCTGCCCAGCCACAGACCACCCAGGATGCCCACTGGGGGCCTACTGTGCCTAGAACTGACAGGGTGTGAGGGGGCTGGGCCAGGAGCGTGCCCTACCTTGTTGCGAGCCTTGTACACACTGGCGGTGGCCCCCTGCCCCAGCAGGTCATCCGTGTGCCACAGGTAATTGATGGTGCTCTGCATTCTCCTGCTCCTGGCTGGCCGGCCTCCTTCCGCCTGGAAGAAGAGCATGCCTGGGGAGTCCGGGATTCCATCACTGACCTGGGGTGACACCGGTGGCCTGATCAGCACCCCATGAAGGGCACCGTGTGGCCCTTCCACAGACAAGGGAAAGTGTGAAGCCCAGAGAGGTTAAGTAACCCCCAAAGAAGCACGGCACAGCAGCAAGGGGCCCCATTTGGCCCTCAGCCCACAGCCTGCACCTTTCCCACCCACAAGGTGTTCTATCCATCTGCTCTCCCCGTGTCCCCTCCAACCCCCTCCCCAGATAGGCCATTCTGCAGAGACCAACCTCTTTTGTCTGTCAGCTCTCCCAGGCACTGAGAATTTCAGGTTCCTGGCATCCAGGCCTGGGATTGTCCCAGGAAGCAGAAACAGTGCTGAAGGAAGGGCCCCGGGTCAGGCAGTGTCAACCACACCACCTCAAATCTCCAGGATTGCGACATGAGCTTGGAGCCCCTCCCCACTCACTTGCTGGGCCCACCACTTCCTGCTGCTGTGAACTAACAGCTGCTCTCCCAGTGGCCAGCATGGGGTTTGCTGCAGAAAGTGTGTGCACATGCGTGTGTGCATGTGTGTATGAGTGTGTGTCAGTACACTTGTGAGAGGAGGCAAGAGGCCATTAAATCTGGGCTCCTGAGGATCTGAAACCCCTCTACAACTCCGTTCCACGTCTCTGAACCCACGGTCTTCTCTCCAAAGGCCAGTTCCTCTAACAATTGGTTCGAGAAAGTCTTGCCTCAGGAGAGGTTAAACTCAGTGCCTCTCTGAAAAATAGAACAATTGCTGGCTTTTCTGTATGATTGGGGAAAAGAAGCATACAAAGGGCCCCTGTCCCTTAAAAACACTCTCAGATAAGTCTAGACTAACATCTTACAGGTTCTCAAACTGACAAGTCAGCTTTGGGCCTTCTGTCTCTGTACTGTTTGTTAAAAACTGACATCTTTGAGAACGTCGGCTCATTGAGTCAGAAGCCCCTCAGAGAGATCAGTAGTTTCAGTTTGTGTTCACTTGACAGGCACAACCGAGGTGCTGAGACTCCTTGAGCAGGCTATAAAGGCCCCACTAGTGGGGCATGAATGAGTTGATCAGGTTCTTTCCTCTGAGGTTGAGGGGACTTCACCCAGGGGGTGTGGGGATGTGAGGCAGAGAGAAATCACACTGAAATCAGGAGCAGGTGGGCAGCAAGTTTCACCTCCCTCACCATCCTCCCCATGCAGGTCCCTAACAGGGGCCCCGGTGCAGGAGCAGGGCCCGGCAGAAGTCCCTGGGATGATGGACCGTGTGGGACAATGGGTGGCACATCCTGCCTGGGTTCCGCCTCTGGCCTTGCCAGGGCTATGCTCAGGAGCTCCGAGAGTTGGGGGCACACCTGGCTCAGCTTTGCGTCCGTGCCCATTCACCGCATGGCTGGATGAATGAAGAGTGTGAACCAGCCCCACCCACTGCCTCCCTCTTCCCTCTTTGGGGCTCCACAGTGGCCAAATCCTCACTTACCCGACACTCTGAACTGCCCCGGATCAGGCAAAGACTCTTCTCAGTGAGTCTGTGTTATGCTTTCTGTCTGTGGCAAGTCCAGGGGCTGAGCTGCACCGGAAAGAGGAGGGCGGATGAGAGACACCCCTCGGCAGCGGTGCTGTTTGATTCTCAGCTCCCATCAAAGGCCACCGGCCCCAGCCCTTTAACCCTTTCCTGTTTGTCACCCTCCCCCACAGGGCTGGGGGTTTCCAGCCCTATTCCCCAGCTATTCTGGAAGAATTTTCTCACCGTTCCCTCCCCTCCTGGGACTCAGGCAGGGGATAAAGGCCCCAGGAGAGGTGAGGGCAGACCCCAGAAGTGGGGCAGGAGAAAAGCGTGGAGGCAGAAGCCAAATGCTGGGCTCGGGGGAAGGGCGGGAGAGGACGTAGTACAGGGAGGGACGATTGGAAGCAGAGCCCAGGCAGTGTCGCTGGTGGCCAGCAGCTCCCCACTATGCTGCAACCCTTCCTGCCCTTCCCTGACCTCCAAGCAATCCCTTCCAAGGGTGCCCACTGAAGAGTGAGCACAGGGCATTACTGGTTCTCCTACAGCCACGGAAAGACACAGGGAGGGAGTACTGGGCTGGGACAGCTGCTGCAGACACACCCCACATCACAGTTATCCCTACACGGTGGCACCCCCATTCTACCTTCCCCGACAGACACCGCACTCACCCCATCTCAGCTGCAGGAGATGCAGGCTTGTGGTACTGGGTGGCACCCCAGAGCTTTCAGAACTCGCTGTCATTCATGGGCAGTGCCCATAGCCTCCTGGTGGCCACGGGACCTAGGGACCCACAGGCTGGGCCAGTTGAGGTGGCCTCACGTTGACAACCCCGACACTGGGGCTAGAGGGCCTCCTCCTGCCTCCTGGTCAGCCCAACACCCAGCTCAGCGCTGAGCCCTGGCTCTCAGCTCCCTTCCACTTCCTGATTTCGTTCTTTCTCTCTCTCTTAAAGAGACAGAGGCCGCTGGGCTGCTGATGCCAACCCAGCAGAAAGGAGAAACAGTTCCCAAGTGGAGGAGTCTGAGCCACAAAGAGGCCAGGAACTGAGGTCTGCTTGGCTGTGGCAGACTGCTGGGGGCTGTTTGAGTATCTCCTGACAGGGAAGTTCAGGGCTCTGCCAAGAGTCAACAGAGCAGGTTGAGCAAGTTACCCAAATGGAGAACTGCCTAGGAAGACCAAGTTCCCACACTCAAGCCTGCCTTTGGTGGCCCAGGAGACCCAGAGAGGCCCAGGGCCTGTGCCTAGCCACACCCAGTGGAAATTGGATGTGAGCCTTCAGAGGCCTCGGAAAGAGCACTATTACAGTAGAACCTCAGGCCCAGAACACATCCCCTCTCTGCCAGTTTTCTCATCGATGGCATGAGAATAGCAACACTTACTCAGTGGGTTGTGTGATAGCAGCAAATAATATCTTTGGAAATGCTTGGGAATCTGGAAAGTGTTTTACAGACAGGCATTAAGAGCACTGTGGTCCACACACCTTCAGTAATTTGCCCACGATCTGCAGAGACTGCAGGTGTGTCAACTTCCCATTCAGGATTCACTGCCTGGATCATATTTCCCAGGAATTGGGAGAGAGTTGGGCTATTCTGGCCAGCTCTGGGATGGCAGTAGGACAAGAAATGGTTAAATTCAGGAAATGCCATGTTTCTATAGAATGTTGGAAGGGACTTTCCCACGGCCACACCTGGTGGTTTCCTCTGTCAGCCCCACCCCTACCACAGTGACACTGAGCAGGAACCAAGCTGAGAGATGCCTATGTACAGATAGAGACACCTGTTGATAACAGCAGCAGCTAGAGGTGTTGCTGCTGGGTCCTACCCAAAGGTGCTGTACTGCTTGCTCTCACAAGACCTGCGAAAATGCCCGAGAGCCTCGTGACCTTCACCCAACATTCCCAGCTTCACACCT
>PVKY010005621.1:0-17131 GCA_004027775.1 Bradypus variegatus
CACATAGGGAAGGGAAATCAAGATGCTGAACTCTGATGACACTCTCATCTTCCCCAGTGGCTGTAAATCTCTGCCAACAAGTTATCGGATAACAAATGCTTTTCTTGTGAAGCCTTAATATTCTTTTGAACAATAAAGGTGACCCTTTGGCCTCACTTATCACTTTTCATGGCAAAGTCAGGCTTCAGTGTGGGCCAGTTTGAAGATCATAGAACATCTGCTTGATAGCAGAAGATAATATTCATTCAGAACAAGGGCTTCAAATGGGAGAGTTCCATGCAACATAAAATCCCGACTCCACTGATAAAGTTCATCAGAAACCCAAATCTGATTTGGATCCCAAAGGAGAAAAATAAAACCAGAAACCAGAGACACGAATACCATAATTTGCTTTGTTTGTTTTCTTGCATGTGTGAGAGCATTATAAAAGAGAAATGCAAATATCCTCCTGTTAGGTTTCTTCTTTCATCAAGTTTAAACTTCTTACTAAAACATTGTTCCCAAAGCAAATATTGTGAATTTTAAGGTTTGGAAATATTTTATTGATGTACATAAAGTTTCATCTTTATGAACAGAAGAAGAGGATTAGAATTTCCTGGTGCAGACACTGTCTGTCTTGTCCACGGCTCTATCCCCAGCCCCTAACACAAGGCCTGGCCCTTAGCAGATGCTCATCCAATATTTGCACAGCAAATAAACTAAGCTGTAACCTCAAGCATAATCAAAACAATCATAATCCATTTTACAATCATTTTAGAGTCACAATGCCTTTTCCCTTATGTCAATGGAAAACCTAAAACAGCTCAAGTCTGATATATCCAAGTTTTAGACAGACTCTGACCCAATGGAAATACTTGGATGCCTCAGTTTCATATCAGGGCCCAAGTCACACTCTCACCAGCCCCACGTATAAGCTAAACTCGCTTTCTTAATAAGGGCTATCTATTATCTCCTCATTTCTCATTTCAGGAATATCACTCACTGGGTGAACCAGTTGCCATCTATTTATTCTTTGTCAGTCACACGTGGGCTTCTCGCCAGCAGAAAGGACTCTATGAAATTACCAGGAAGAATTTGAAATCAGGGGTTTGCACATCTCCAGCTGTAGAGCAGTGAGCCAGAAAGAGCACAGGACTGGCCCCACACGGGGAAGAAGCTGCTCAGAGTGCAATCAACACTGAGTGATGTTGGGACAGTTAAGGAGGTGGAAGAGAAAGTGGGTGGGTGGTGAGGGAGAAAAACAGGAGACTTAGGCAGCCAGACACCACATTTTTTCAATACTACATGAAAAAAAAAACAAAATGAAACAGAAGGAGTGCTGTGAAGCTTGAAAAGTTTTCTAAGCCATGCCTCCCTGTAAAAGCTCACATAGAAATGAGCAATAGAAAATTATCAGGAAAGAATCTCACACATAGTTGTAAGAGAAAAGAGAATAAGAAGCAGAATAATATCCCTACTGACACCAGAAAGACCACAAAACAGAACAAAACTGAAACTTACTACTTCAAAATAAGCTCAAAGTCATCAAGAATATGATAAAAGACTCAAAAGAACAACACAAATTAGAATTTGGAAAACTATAACAAAGAGGTGAGAGAATTTAAGGATTGGAAAGAGAAGAAAACATCATTTTATAAATGAAGATAAAGCTAGAAGAAACACCATTGCAGACAACACAACAGAGAGTGTCTTCGGAGAAATAAAAGAAGAGAAGCAGATACATTTTTAAAATAAAAACAAAAATGAATAAAGAGATAAAGAACATTTGAGAGGAAGTTCAGATATTGAAAATAGGCAAAGATCCAACATATGGAAAATAGGAGACCCTATTTTAAAACCAGTGGAGGGGTAACAGAACAGAACAAATACTAAAAACTATAATTCAATAACATCTTCCTGGAAAAAAATTGAAAATTATACTATATACCTAAAAATACTGATCAAGAGCAACCAACACCAAGGCATATTATATTAAAACCACTGACTTTAAAGAACAAAGAAAAAGTCCTTTGGCAGTTTAGGCATAAAAGAGCATGTGATTTATAAGGTAAAGAAAATTGGATTATCATCAAGTTTTTAAAACAGTAACAATTATTGCCAGAAAATGGGAATTCCTTAGTTAAGTTATTTACGGAGAAAAAAATGTGAGCCAAATGTTTTATATCCAAGAAAATGGATTTTCAAGAATAGAGAATGTAAAGATAACACAAACTGTTGTTAACATGTAGGAATCAGGAAATATTGCTTTTGTGATTCCTTCCAAAAGGAAACTACTAGAGGAAGAGTTTCAGGTGACAAAAATAAGAGAGAGGCATCAATAAATGGACTGTGGTGAACAGTAAATATATATATACTTATAGAATTAAAGCCAAATGAGTTTAAAAAGGAGGGATTGTAGTACATTCTGGGCATATGCTCTGGCAAAAGCAACATAGTAAAATAACAAAAGAAGAATGGGGGGAAAAGAGGGAAATATATGCAAAAACATTTTAAGCAGTTTTTGGGAACCATAATTGGCTTAGTAGCCTTTGTTGTTTTATCCTGAGACCATTGTAAGTGTTAGGTGAGATAATGCAAATGAGTAATTATGGGATATTTTAAATATTCTCTCTCTCTATATATATATGCATGTGTGTGTGTATGTGTGTGTGTGTATTTCTTGAGAATCAAGATGTTCAGTGTGAAAAATGGAAATACAAATATAGTAGAGGAGAGAATAAGTAAAAAAAATCTGTAGTACTGATTTGAATTAAAAACATCAGTTTGAACTCATGAAGTGTGTTTTTGCATATTATATATAGCCTAGCACCATGCATTGAAAAGTCCTGGAAACAATATGTCACCATATAAAAACTAAATATAAATCATAGACTTAAATATAATAGCTGAAACTATAAAACTTCTAGAAGAAAAAAGGAGAAAATATTTGGGACCTTAGAACAGAAAAAGATTTCTGGACAAGATATACAAAATACTATCAAAGCAAAAAAAAATTTGATCCATTGGACTCTACTAAATTAAAACCTTCTGCTTTTCAAATAGAGCTATTATATATTTATTTATTTTTATCATTGTGATTGTCTTTCTAAGCCCAACAAAGCCAAAATAAAATTGAGAGACAAAAAAATAAAACAAGGCACCAACTGGGAGAAAATATTTGGAATACATGTACCTGATAAAGGACTTGTATCCAGAACATATAGAGAATGCCTAGAATTTAATAATAGGAAAACAATCCCAATTGTAAAAATGGACAAACAACACAGACACTTCATGAAAGAAAATATAGGAATGACCAATAGAAATGAGATACCAGTGCATACCCACTAGAACATCTACAATAAAAATTTTGACACTAATAAGTGTTGACAAGGATGTAGAGGATGTAGAACTCATAGATTGTTGGTGGGTGTGTAAAATGGAGCAATCACTTTGGAAACAGTTTGGTGATTTCTGATAAAATTAAACATGCACCTATCATACGACTCAGAAATTCTACTCCTAAGTATTTAACCAAGAGAAATGAAAACACAGATCCACACAAAGACTTAAACAATGGAATACAATTCAGCAATAAAATGGAAAGAACAACTGCTAAAGAAGCCAATTACAAAATAGTGCACTTCGTATGCTTCCATGCATAAGGAGTTGCAAAACTATTCTACAGTGATTGGAATCAGATTAGAGTTTGCTTGGCTGGGGTGGGTATTTGACCATAAAAGGGCGGGAACTTTCAGGGATGATGGAAATATTCTTTATATTGATTGGGGTAATGATCACACAGGTGTAAAATTTGTCAAAGTTCATTAAACTGTACACTTTTGTATCTAAAGTATACTCCAATAAAATCATTAAAATAATAAAGTAGAGGGGATTGTGGGGAGACAGTGCAGTAGGAATCTCCAGGAATCAGTAGAAACTAAAATAACTATTGAACTCTCAGAAACTGTCTAAAATTATGTTCCTCGGGGAATGCTGTGCAGCATCCAGGGAAGAGGTGGACAAAAAAGGCTGGTAAATTGCAGTAAATATCAGTAAATTTTTCCTATTTTTTTCTCTTGTCTCTTCCATTTCCCATTTGGGAGCAAAAATAGTTTGGAAAAGTCACAAATTGATGACACTTGGTCTCAACAAAGAGGGGTGGGAGAACTAGATTTTCAGAGCTATAACAAGTTAATACACAGAATGTCCAGTTCTCCACAAAAAAATTACATAACACACAAAGAAACAGGAAAGTATGGCCCATTCACAGGAAAAAAGAATTTGCTAGAAAATCATCCCTGAGGAAGCTCATCTGTTGCAACTATTAGTTTAAGACTTTAAAAAACTCTCTTAAAGATGTTCAATGAGCTAAAGGAATCCATATAAAAAGAATTAAAGGAAATTAGGAAAACATTGTCTGAACAAAATAAAGAGATAGAAATTATAAAACAAAAACAAACAGAAGCTTTGGAGTTGCAAAGTACAGTAATTAAAATGAAAAAAAAACTCACTAGATAGATTGAACAGCAGATTTGAACAAGCAGAAGAAAGGATCAGTGAACTTGAAGACAAAGAAGTGGAAATTACACAGTGTGAGAAACAGACATAAATAATAATGAAAAAATGAACAAAGCCTGGGGAACCTGGGGGACTTCAAGCACACCAACATATTCACTGGAGTCCCAGAAAAACAAGAGAGAGAGAGAAAGGGGCAGAAAAAGTATTTGAAGAAACAATGGCTTAAAATTTCTAAAATCTGAAGAAAGGCATGAATATACACATCCAGGAATCTCAATGAACTCCAAGCAGGGTAAACTCTAAGGGATCTACACTAAGACACACTAAATAAAATTGTCAAAATCCAAAGACAAAGAGAGGATTTTCAAAGCTGCAAGAAAGAAGCCATTTTTACTTTTGAGTTGTAAATGCTTTTTCCCTCCTGTATGACTGAACAAGCAAAGGTATAAAATAACATTGAATATCTATGTTAATGGACATACAATGTATAAAGATGTAATCTGAGAAAATAACAATATACGTGGGGAAGAGACAGAGAGATACAGGAGTAGAGAGTTTGTAAACTGAAACTAGGGGACAGAGAAACATAGGAGTAGAGAGTTTGTAAATTGAAACCGTGTTGGTACTAGTACAACTAGTTTGTTAATAGTTTAAGTTGCTAATTGTAATTAGAAATAAGAAAATAATTTAAAAATGTAGAGAAAAGTAAAGAAAAAGGGAATCAAAATGGTACACTCAAAAAAGCAACTAAATACAAAAAAAGAGGGCAATAATGGAGGCAGTAAGGAAAAAAAACTATACAAGACACACAGAAAACAAAGAGCTATATGGTAGAAGGAAATCCTGCCTTCTAAAGTGAAAAGACAAGTTATAGAATGGAAGAAAATATTTAGAAACCACACATCTGATAAGGGTTAAATGTCCAGAATATATAAGGAACCCCTACAACTCAGCAACAGAAAGACAAACAGCCCAATTTAAAAATGGGCCAAAGATTTGAGTAGACATTTCTCCAAAGAAAATATTCATATGGCCAATCAGTATATGAAAAGATGCTCAACATCCTGAGCCATTAGAGAAATGCAAGTTAAAACTACAAAGAGATATCACTTCACACCCAATGGCTATTATTTAAAAGTCTGAAGATTGTAAGTGTTGATGAAGAAGCAGAGAAACAGGAACCCTCATATCCTGTTGGTGGGAATATTCAGTGGTGCAGCCACTGTGGAAAACAGTTGGGCAGTTCCTTAGAAAGTTAAACATAGAATTACTGTGTGACTGGACAATGCCACTCGCAGGTCCCTAGTGAGAAGCAAGGAGACTGGAGGACCCAGGACACGATTCTGGCCGGCATGAGCAAGGGCTTAGGGTCAGATGAGGGCAGAGGCCGTTGGTGATCTGCCCCACCCACAGCCCACCCCAGGAAGGCAGCCCCAGCCCCCAGAAGCCACCTCTACCTCTCTTCTCCACGTCACCTTCTCCAGCAACCGGAGCTCTCCAGAACTGTCAAGTTAATACCCAGGGGTAACCCTCAACAAATGAAGGATGGGGTGACAAAAAAGCACCCCAGCTTCTTGCCCCTCAGTGGGGCAACCCTGAAGAATGTTCCAAATAGCTTTAGAGGGTCCCCAGTGGGATTGAGCCCCAGTCACCCACAAGAAGCCACTCACTGCTCTCCCTTTTGTGGCTTTCCTCCCTCCTCCATCTCATGTCCCCATTCTCTCCTGCGCTTCCTGGGACAGACTTCCAAATAAGACATCTACACCCACTGTCTGGGTCTGCTTCTCAGAGAACCCAAACTAAGATAGAGAGTGAGTGAACGACAAAGCAAAGGACAGGCACGAGAGCGACAAGACTGTCTTGGATTGCTAAAGGATAGAGCAAACAGCCCCCAGTCCCGGAAGTGCCAGTGTCTCCACGATCACACACCACAATGGGGCCAACCTGCAAATCATCAACTAGGAAAAATGAAGCTGACCACAGCTCCCATCTTGTTGCTAACCTTGAATCTTCTATTAAAAACAGGGCAGTTAACATCCCCGAAGATGAGGAAAGTGATTAACTAGAGGAAGGAGTAGCAACAGACAAGATAGAATTTAACAAAGGATTATGAATATTGAATCTCTATATAATTTTCTTCTTAATAGCCAGTGTATTAGAATAACTAGAAGGAAAGAAATGAAATGGTGGAACTGTAACACATAGCATCTTTGAAGTTTGTTCTACAGCTACTTGTTAAATTGCAATTTGAAAATTATCACCTTTTTGTATATATGTTATATTTCATAATAAGGAAATAACTGAAACTATGGTACCATAACACATAAAATTTTGGGGAAATTTCTTATATAACTACTTGTTAAACCATACTTTGAAAGCTATTACCTTTTTATATGTATGTTATATTTCATAATAAGGAAATAACTGAAACTATGGTACTGTAACTCAACATTTTTGGAAATTTCCTATATGACTACTTGTTAAATCATATTTTGAAAGATATTACTTTTTTGTATATATATTATATTTCACAATAAGGAAATAACTGAAACTGTGGAACTGTCATAACATTCTTTGAAATTGGCTACTTGTTAAATTGCACTTGGGAAGTTATCACCTCTTTGTAAATATGTTACATTCTACAATTAAAAACATATGATTGAAAACAAACAAAAACTAGGCCGGTTATTCATCTGGTTTGGGGACCAGCCAGGTGGGGAAAGGACTGCCCTGGGCTGGCCTGTGGACAGGAGGGGCCCCGAGGTCTGGCCCTTGCTCCCCACACCCATTCCTTCCCTGCCTCGAGCTCCAAGGGCACCTCTGCCATCTGTCAGCTCCAAGCTGAGCGTGAACTTAATCCCCAGGGGGATTGTTCCACTGAAATCCCCTTGCAGGGTGTTTATCCCACCAGCCTCTCTCCTATCTGGGACCCCAAAGGAGTTGGGAGTCACGGAGACCCATTTGATCTTCTCAGGAGCACGGGGGATTCCCAGAGCGTGCACGATGTGGAGAGCTTTTTATTTGTGTTTTAACATCTTTAAACTCCAGTGTATTTCCCCGGAGCCCTGGCAGGGCCTGAAGTCTTCCCAGCCCACCTGCCGCCTGCCTGACACAGAACTCTGCCTGTGTCCCCACAGCCGGGGGACATGGCCACCTCGTGCCACCTCATCCACTGACAGGCCAAACTCAAGGTGAGGATCAAAACAGGCCAGGCCCGGGCGCCGCCAAGCCAAACACAGAGGACACCAGGTTCCCCTGGAAATCCCATTTCCCCACTGCGTCTGGAAGGCCAGCTCCAATGAAGCGGCTCCGGAAGGCCGGAAGGATCCCCGCGCGCCTTCATCTTTATGGAGATGCCAATAAAAATCTTAGAACATCAAGCGTGCAGGTCCCTCGGCGCTGCCCTGGGGCTGTAAGCCGGGATATGAGCGACTGGGGAGCCGGGAGGGAAGAGGCCTGCTCTGGAGAAAGCCCACCAGCCAGCCAGCCTGCAGGCCAGGGAGTAAAGCAGCCGCCATCAGGGAAAGGCTGGCCAAGGTCCCGCTGGCGGGGAGGGCCCAGGGCCTCTGCTCCAAAACCAGGCACAGAGCTGTAAAATCCATGGGAACTTCAGGAAAGAGTTAACAACTGCCCAGCGACTACAGGTTCTTAAAGAAACTTGGGAACAGCCAGGCCTCAGGAAAACCGCAGACCCTGTGGCAGTAAACTCAGCTCCAAGGGCACTGGAGTGAACTGTGTTCACCGACAGAGGGGGATAAAATGTGTGTGTTTGCATGTGTGTGTACATGGATGTGTGCATCTGAGCCCATGCGTGCTGGGCATATACCAGTTGCATTTGTGTACATGCATGTGTGTGTTTGTGTGGGGGCACATGCAATGAACAATGTGTGTATTTGTGGGTGAACAGGATTGCCAAGTTTAACAAATAGAGTACAGGATGCTCAGTTAAATTTGAATGTTAGACAAAACACGAATAAGGTTTTAGTATAAGTATGTTCCAAATATTTCATGGGACATACTTATATTAAAAATTATTCATTGTGTAACTGAAATTTAAATTTAACCAAGTATCCTGTATTTTATTTGTGCATGAATGCCCATATTTAGTGTGGCACTTGACATTTTGAGATTATAGAGGGATAGAAAGAAGGCCTTCCCTAAGGAGGAAAAAAAATATATATATATACACACACACACACACACATATATATATATAATGTTTGAATGATAGCCCTCTAAAGTTCTCTTAGCAGGTTGTTAGGTTGGACCCTCTTAGTGGGGGGAAAGCTGTTTGTCTTGTACAGTGTGGTTGTAATGTAAATGCATTTAACTAGCAAATTTATCTCTCAGGGCTTGCAGAGAGAGAGAGAGAGAGTATTAACAAATGGAAATGGTGGAGCTGGTAGGGACCTCTCCTGACATCCCCCAGTGAACAGAGACCTGAATCGGAGGCTCCCCCACCCTCCCAGCCCCAGATGCCCTCCCAGTGGAAGCCTGGGCTAGCCCCGGGTCTTCTAGGGTTTAAAAGACACATATTTTTTCTACCCCTTGACTCTAACATGTTAGCCAGCACCTTCATCTGTGGCTTTCCACAGATGCAGCCATCTGTGCAGAGGGCAGTGGACATAGTTATAGACGTGCACCTTCTTCCGGCTCCAGGGGAACTGAACATCCAACACAGACTTGTTTTTCTCCTTTGGAAATGGTCTTAGGATCGAACATCCAAACGCTGCAAGTACCCGAAGATAACGCAGTTGCACGCATCACTGCATCCCTGCCAAGGCAGCAAGCATCTGGGAACTCTTCCTTAACCTGGGGCTGGAAGTGGGTTGGGGGAAGGGGAGGCCTGGACCTGCCGGGTGGCAAGAAGCGGGTGTGTCCACCCTGAATGGGCCCTAGAGATACCCCCATCGAAGAGCCTCAACCGGCAGCCTGCTGGCCGATTCTGGCTGGCCTGCGCTCCCTGTATTTTTTAAACATTTGTGTTCAAAGGGTTGTAGGCAGGGCATGCCCCCTCCAGCTTCACCCCGTGCCCCCTCCCCCATGATCTTTTTAGGATCAGCTGTTAACTCAGTTATGCTACCTGCTGGCTCCCGCAGGGAAGGGGCCCACGGCTGGGGATGGAACCTGGGTCTCCCGACTCCCAGCCAGGGCAGGACTCTGTTTCCCTTTCCAGCCCGCAGCTATGGAGAAGTGAAGCCCACGCGTTCAGGGGTGCAGGGCTGGGATGTGATCCCCCAGCTGTGCCACCTTGGGAAGACTTCCCAGCAGGTGAAGGCACCACCTCAGCCCTGATCAAGCAGAAACCAAGTCTATTTACAGGTCTCTACCTTTTTCCTTCATTTAAATTCACTGCTTGGAATCTCAAGTATCTGCCAAAAAGACAAGAACTGCTTTGTTCCCATGGGGATGTTTTTTGGTACATAGGGGAATCATATAAGCCTATTGTTAAATTTTCAGGAACTTAGTGATCATGCAAAACAATAAAAATTAAATTATACAAGCTTATGATTAAATAAATTATATTAAAAACATAGACAATAAATACTAAAAACTCATCACATCTGTGTTATCAGGATTCTCCAGGGAAAGAAAACCAACAGGAGATATATACAAATATATTATCTGAATATTATGATATTTATTATAGAAATTGACTCACATGACTGTGGGGATGGGCAAGTTTGAATTCCATAGAGCAGGCTGTAAGCTGGGAATTCTGATGAAGATTTCAATGAATTCCCCAGGAGAAGCTGGCTGGCTGAAGTAAAGAGAGAAATTGTTCTTTCTCACTGCTGAAATCCTCAGTTCTCCCTTGAAGGCTGCAGCTGATTGGCTGAGACTTCTCTCATTGCTGAAGGTAATCCCCTTTGTTGATTGTAGATGCAATCAGCCATAGATGCAATCAACTGACTGATTATTTAAATCCCCAAAATATCCTCTTGGTAACAATCAGGCCAGTGCTTGGGTGGCCAAATGACTTGGGTACCTTGACCGAGTGAAGTTGACACATGAACTTAACCATCACAACTTCCTAATTATTTTGCTATATTTTACTATTTCCCATCTCTTAAGGTTATTTAACCTATTGTATCTCTGTTGTGGTATTATTATATAATGGGGTGCTCTGTGCATCACTTCCCAACTCCACATTTAATAATGTCACTGACATTAATAGCTTGAAATCTGTCACTGGGGGAGCATTTTCTTCATAGAAATCAGCAAATGAGGATTTGATTTATTATTTTCTTTTCTGTTTAGACTTTAGAAAGTCATGGAGAAAAAGTTAATATGAAGATTTAAAGGATAATTTGCATAAAAAAGGTGAAAATCATGACTCATAAAATGGATTCAAGTCAAATATTTTATTTAACTCATCAATTAATGAGGAACCAGTAAGACTTTACAACTGGTTCAAATGAGGATTTACCTTACAGAGATTTTTTCTGTTTTCTACCTGAAAAAATCTATTTGCTTAGCTCTGAAGAGCAATCATTTGCATAGCCATGAACAGAAAACATTTGCATTTCTATCAATTTTCAAAATACAAACTTAACTTCTATCTCTGCTGCTCTGTAAAATAGCCCAGTCAAAGGCAAACAAAAACACAGATAATTCCTGGAGGGTCTAGAGTTCCACAAAAAGAATATCCAGTAATCCTCTTTTGCCCATTTCAAAATCATCCACATCTTTTCCTGACAAGATTAAATTTAAAAGTGTGTTGCCTCTGTAGCTGTTACATTGTGAACAGCACAAAAATTGAGAATATATTCTTCTAAGATTTGAAAATTGTTATCCAATTCAGTAAAGAAGTTGCTTACATCATTGAGGAATAAATGAAGTTCTGACACACATCTTAGTTGTTTCATTTTTGCCTTACTCCCCAAAGTAAATGAAAATATCAACCCACATTCATGTCAGAGCTCCTCAATGAAATGAACAACTTCTTTGCTGAATCGGGTAACAAACCTTTAGTCAGAGTCTGATTTTGTCCAATCATGGTTGAATGGTTATTATAGGTTGGCTGCAGATATGGAGTTCAGCAAAAATTAACAAAAGCAATCTATGAGAATCAATTAGCTATATGGAATGTACAATAAAGAGCATTACATTTTTTATTATTAGCAAATTGTGTGCTACAATCCCTATGCCATAAAAATTTATTACAAACTATGTGCTTAATATGTATGCATACATGTTTTTCCTGGAGATCCAGGTGATAAAAATTTGCCAGCACACCACTGACTGACAGCCTTTGTGCCCCCATCTAGACCATGGGGTTTTGATTTTTTTTTTTAATCTACAAGAGTAAGAACTTTTTATATCAGGAACCAGCATATACACACACATACACCCCTAAAAAAATCATGAAACAATTATTTCCTCTTTTCTCTGGCTGTATTTCTGATCTATTCTGTTCTTCACTATTCAATTCCATTCCTTAAAATATCTCCTATTATGTCATAGCACCCAGGAGTGTGTGTGTGAATGAATGAATGAGCATGTGAAGGAATGAAAATGACAGTGGAAAGATAGTCTTCAGTCGAGTAATCACTTATTCAACCTTGTGGAAACTCATAGGAAGCAGCCAGAATTATGATGCCCATTTTACAAGACCCCAAGTAGCTGACTGACTTGCGGGGAGAAATTCAGGCAACCTTACTCTTTGGCAATCTTGACAGTGGAAGAAGAAAGGGGGAGAAAATGGCAATGATGATTATTATGCAGAAGAAACCAACAAATTTTTCCCACACTGACTGAAACAGGATGCAAAGCTGAATGCTGATTTGTAGCTGTTGGAAATCAACATGCATCGCTTGTAATGGAATTCTGGAAATTTGTAGGGCCAAAAACCAAGCAAACAAACAAAAGAAACCAAGCACACCCACACATTTGGTTTCTTGAGTGATGGTAACAACCAAATCGTATACTAATCCAAAACACATCTGTTATTTTGGCTTTTAATCACAGTTGACAACTTTCTAGACTGTTTGTTATGTAAGCTGACCCAGCTCCAATTTTGGTATAGATTGTGTTAGTTATGGTCACCTGTGTTTTATTAATAACAAATGGTATTATACATTGAGGGTTGATCACTGTCAGATTCTTTATATATAATCTTTTGAAAGTTTCACAATAACCCCATGAGGTAGTTACTGTTTATGGTGGCTTGGAGCTGTAAACCCCAGAAAAACATGTTCTTAAATGTAATCCATTCCTGTGGGTGTGAACTATTGTAAATAGGCCTTTTGATGAGCCTCCTTTGGTTGAGGTGTGGCCCAACGCAGTCAGGAGAGGTCTTACTGCTATGACTGGAATTCTTTGTAAGTGGAAATTAAATTCAGACAGAGAGAACCCCACGAGAAGAAGCCAGAAGTCAACGGAGCCCAGAGAAGCCAGGAGAGGCTGCCATGTGCATTGCCATGTGATGGAGAAGCCAAGGACCAAGGATCGCCGACAGCCAGCCCCAGAAGGCCACAGTCCTAGGGAGGCAGCAAGGCCTTGCTGAAACCTCGATTTTGGACTTCTCCTAGCCTGGAAATCATGAGCCAAAAATTCCTGTTGTTTAAGCCAATCCATTGCAGAGAATTTGGTTTAACATTTGGGAAACTTAAACACTGTTATTACCCCCATTCTACAGATGAGGAAGCTGTATGGGAAGAAGTCCTTCAGCCAGCCAGCAGCCAAGCTAGGATTCGAATCCAGTGCTCCAAAGCCAGTCTTCCTGCCACACACATGCATGCCTGGAGCTACACGTGGGCTGAAATATCAAAGTCTGTAGGAAAGAGGCTGTGGTCTGTTTGTTCCATCCCAGTGTGTTTGTTCCACCTACAGCCTCTGGCTGGTGACCCCTGGCCTTGACCCTTTGCTCTGTTTGTGCTCAATCAGATTACAGACAAGCAGGGCTGAGGGCAGCCTGCCTTCCTGGGTGGTGTCATGGAAAAAGCACAGGCTTTGAGGGCAAACAGAGCTGGGTTCAAATTCTGACTTTACTGTTGACCGGTTACGCAGCCTTTGACTTAGACACTCTTTTCCCAAACCTCAGACTCCTCATTATAAATGTGAGTCAGTATGAGGATTACGGGGTGGGGGTGGAGTGGGGGCACCCAGTGAGGGCTGGACAATGCCAATTCCATTCCTCACCCCAGGCCCCGTGGAAGACCCGGGCCCCGGTGCAGCCTAAGCCCTGAGAAGCTGGGTCACCCAGAGAGGGGGGCTGCACAGACTTACCCAACAGCAACAGCACAACACAGACATCACGTGTGCTTTCACCTGCCCACACCACATGATTTTACCCCAGCCTCATTCTCCAGGCAGGGAAGAGGTGGTTATTCACTTTTTATATGAGGAAACTGAGGCTCGAGCTGAAGGACCCAGCACAGCCCCTCGCCCTCTCCCTGCTTCCCAAACCCAGCATTCCTGGACCTCCTTCACAAATTTCCACGGTCCCCCCCACCCACGCTGCTGTGACTTAAATTCATCTTCAAAGGAAACTTTATTTCACTACCAAAAATGGGAAGTCAGCAGTGGCTGCCACGAAGATGCTGTAGCTATAACAAAGAATCACGTGAAAGTAAATCAAGTTATTAAATTCCAGCTAGAAATGCGATTGCCTGTCCCCAGTTTTGAGGCTGGGGCCTGTCCTCTACTGGTTAAAAAGGGAGAGAGATGAAAGTCAAAGCAGCATTAAAGAAACAAGCAACAACCTGAGACTCTCTCCTTGATTTAACCAGAGGCTTGAAAGCAAATTGAAAGGGAAGAAACATTTCATTTTTGTGGTCTGGTGCTGTTTAACGCTGCAGTCCCTGCGCCATCAAAATCACCCCTGGGCTTCTGAAATCACCCCCTTTTTTGGGAAACACTGATAGACATGCTCTTACTTGGGTCTCCAAGGAGCCGCGTGGCTTGCCCAGTGTCACACAGCAAGAAAGCAGAGAAGCGGTGGTTTTTGACCCCTCGGCCAAGCTAGTCAGCTGCACCACCCGGTCCAGAAACCCACAGGGAGGGTGCAAAGGGCTTCCCTTGCTGAGAACGGTTGAGTTAAACTGACAGAAACTTTTCTGTACTAGACTGTTCTAGAAATGGGGTGATTAAAATCACTGGTGGTTTAGCAGTGGCCGTCTTCCAGAACGGAGATGCCCCACACCCCCCATGTAATGTATCGAATCGTGCCCCCAAAAAGACATTTTCAAGTCCTAACTCCTGTCTGGTGAATGTGACCCTATTTCCCCAGGGAAGGACTGGACACAGAAGAGAGATTGGAAAGCTTGGATGACGGTTCCAGTGGGCGGCAAGAGAATGGCCACATGAGTATGGCCACATGAGTTCCTCTCTTGCCAGGACTTTGGAACTCAGCCGGCTCAGCGGCAACTCAACTTGAGGCTGTGAGCCCCTCATGACTGCAATTCAGCCTGCACCAAGAAAACAGCCAAGAGGCTACAGGTCTTGGATGCGCTGTTGACCCAGGCATGTGCCAAGACCTGTGTGGCTGGTTGAGCCCTTGCAATAACCCCACGTGGCTGACAACGATCATGTGCCTTGACCTGGTCACAAAGCTAGGAGAGGGGCAAAGCAGGGTTAACCCCACAGCCTGTCTGGGCCCTCTGCCCTGGGCCAGGGGAGCTCTTCTCTTCATTTAGGCGCAGATGGGGTTGGCGGAGAGTTGGCAAGACAGGCTAGCGGTGGAGATGGTCAGGTGTAAGGGACGGGCCCCAGTGGGAGATGCTGCATGCCTGGAAGGAGGTCATTCGAGGCCAACGGATCCCTTGTCTTCTATCCGCCTCTCCCTCCAGACTTAGCAAACCACAGCTTCACTGCACACAGAAGTGGATGCCTCCTGGTCAGCCCCTTTGCGCACCGCGACACCTGTGAAAATCAGCGATCACACACAGGTCGCCCCAGCGAGGAAAGCCCATGGGCAACGAAGTCCAGCTCCCTAGAGCAACGACCACGTTTGCTCGTTTCATCAAACAGCAGAGAGGCTTCAAGGCTGCTTTCAACTGGCCACCCCAACATCGAAGGGAGAAATGAGGACACCCATTACTGTCCTCACCTTTGACGGAGATGCCCGGGGACTGGAGGGTCCGGCATTGCGCTTAGACATCTGCCTGGGGGACGTTTGCTCCACTGCAGTTTCTCTGCCTGCCGCCTGCCCAGCCTCGCGTCTGCTCTGTGGCCCGCTCGTGACATATTGGCAGAAAGGACAATGAACCAAGGAGAAAGATGAACATATCCCTGGTAAGATTGAATCATGTCTCCCACAAAGACATGGTGAATTCCTAATCCCCAGTGCTGTGACTGGGAACGTGTTTGTCAAGAGGATCTGTGATGATGTTATTGGTTAAGGTGAGGCCACACTGAAGCCGGGGGGTCCTAATTGTCCTAATCCAACATGTCTGGGGTCCTTATAAGCTGCGGAAGTTTGGACACAGGAGAAGACAGACGGCCATAGGACAGAGGGAGATACTGAGTTACGGACTTCCCACAGGCCACCACCGGAATGTTCTAGACTTCAGAGGAAGCGCCTCCTGCCGACAGCTCCATCTTGGCAGCCTCCTGTAGCCGTCTGAGGGGTTGGTTACAGCAGCCCTGGCGGACCAAGACACGCCCTTGCCATGACAGGGCAGGTCCGTTGGCAAGCGCCTTCATGCCCCAGCCTTGCCGGGAGGGACGGACAGACAGATGCGTTGTCCTTTCCTCTGCCTAGAGCCCCTTTTACTCAGCCCGGAGCCTGGATGTTAGGAGGCCTGCTTCAGAGAACAAGTCGGCTAATTCGTGCAGGTTTCTCTCTATGTTCCCCAGCCCCGGAGAAAAGATGGTAGAGTTATGTTAGAGAAACTGAGGAAATTGTGGCAGGATGGGGTTGGGGGAGCTCCTTGCAGCTGGCACAAAAAGACTCCCCTGGAAAAGGGGCCGGCCTCCCGGGCCACCTTTGTGAGTGGCCTCTTAGCCAGAAGGACCTGTGGAGCCGGCCGTGGGAGGTGCCAGCCAGGGTTGGCAGCTCCTGCGTTGGTGCTGGGGCAGCCAGTGCCCCAACCCTGCGGACCGTCCAGTAGGGGCCAGGGTCACCTCCGCAGAGTGGGGCTCAAAAGCTCGCTGCTCTGGGGAACACTCCTGCCCCAGGAACTACCCCCCGGAGTGGACCCCAGCCCTGCCATGGGCTCAGGAGCCAGCTGTTTGCATCCTCAGGGAAGACAGCCGTCACTGGTGCAGCTGCCATTTACTGGGCACCTACTATGTACCAGGAGATAGAACCAAGCCAGCTCACCAAAACCACACAGCAACCCTCCACTGGACGTGTAAGGATGCCCATTTTACAGGTATGAAAGCTGAGGCTCAGAGAAGTTAAGCCTCTTGCTTAAGGCTACACAGTCACTAAGCATCAGAGCTGGGATTCGATTCCAAAGTCCAGGCTCCTTCCATTCTGCAGCACAGCCTCCATCCCTGTCATTGCAGCAGGGCTGCCTCTCCCCTGGTAGCCAGGTTTCTGGGGCTGGTTAGCACAGCTAACACACCGTCAACAGTACCCCCAAACTGGGTCACCCAACTTCTGCGGCCTGGTGGGAAGAGACCTGGTTCGACATCATAGCATGACCTTGGGCAAATTGTTCCCCGTCTCTGGCTGTGCCTA
>PVKY010005622.1:0-17131 GCA_004027775.1 Bradypus variegatus
GGGGCAGGTTTGTAGGCTGTGGCACTGACTTGGGCTTTCCTCAGAGATGAGAAGTTTCTGGTGGATAGCGAGCAAAGGAATGACTTCATCTCACTTCCGTTTTAAAATTTTTACAGTGTTAATATACATTCTATTTTGCAAATAAAATTATCTTCAATGTTTTCTCTAAAGCTCAAGTCTCAAAATTAATAATCATCAAGCAGAATTCATAATAAGATTGAGTAAAGATTGTAGGAAACAGAAGCCACGTCTCTGCCTCTCTCTGGCTCCCTTTCTTGTCCCCACCCTGCCTTATTCCCATTTTTCTTTCCACCCTGTCCTGGGGAGCTACCCACAATGGACCCAGGGGCTCTTCCTCCCCACTCTGGGTGGTTCAGCCTAGTTAGGGCCTTTTCCAGCACACTATTCCCTGGGGTCATTTTGTAGCCTGGCCTGTTACAGCTGTACTCAGATGGACTGACAGTGCAGATCCGCTTTCCCTTCGGGGTGGGCAGAGAGAGGAGCCAGCTCTGGGCTGCTACCAGGGGACATTCTGTTCATCTGCCCAATGTGGAGTCAACAAGTCAATAAGACTCGAGTAAGCGACCTTTGGGCCCAGCACTGCTGCAGCTGAGCGTCCCCAGCAGGCTAAGTTAGACACCCCCTACCCTTAGTCTCCCCTGCACCATGCTCCCCTGACTTTCAAATGCTTCTTGATCCTTCTGATGGCCCAAACAAGCCAGCTTGGGTCTGAGCCTCTCCCAGATGGGACTACCAGACAGGATGCCAATTCTGTGGAAAGATTTAGAATGAGTCCTCTCCCCTAGTACCAGGAAGTCATGAGACTGGAGGACAGGACTCCCAGTTTCTAAGGACCTACCCAGGCCACTGGAGAGATGTGATGGGAACAGGATGTCTAGTTTTGAAGACCTTTCCAGCAATAGAATCTGCCTGCTGAATTTCTTCCTATGGTCCCCTCTGTGTCTGTTCACTCCTGCTCTGTCCATGTTCCTATCTTCTTTGCCCCTTTTCCTGTGTCCAAAAACCATAGCATCCCTATACCCAGCAGGCTAAAGAAGAAAGTGTCAGTGGCTGGTTCATATCTAAAGGGAATTATGTATACCCAGATGCTTATGTAGAGGCAATGTGGTATCATCAAAAGGTTCTAGGTCCTCTTAGCCACCATACATTCTCATTCCAGCTTTGCCATTTATAAAGCTGTGTGACCTCACCTATGAGGCTTAACATCTCTGAGTCTCATTTTTCTGATCAGTAAAATGAGCACAATATAATACTCATCTGCTAGAGGAATAAAAAATATGTGCAAGTGCTCTGAAAGCTTCAAAAGTCCACATAGTTATGAGTTAACTGGAGAGAGAATGAATGAGTCCCAGACACAGCCAAGGAAGGGAGGGAGTGATAGTGATAAAACAGAGCCCTAGAAGCAGAGCCTGGTTTAGACCCAGGGCTCATGACTTCTTCCCCTGGATTGTGGCAGGCTGCATAGAGGGAGGGAGAGGGGAGCCAGGGAAAAGCCTGGCTGCCAAACTGGCCAAGACCTTGACAGGCCCTAAGGCAGTGCTGTGGCCCCCTTGGGCTCCCTCTGTACCACCCTGTAGGCCTCAGGGGCCACCTATCTTAGCTACCTTTCTTCTCTCATGGCACTGTCCACTCCTTCTCCCAGAGGGGTATTCTGGTAGTTAGGGAGTTAGCTGTCCCATGTGTGTGTGGGATGCTCCTGCAGCACATGGGCTGAAGAATTATGGATGGATGGGAAACTGACAGCTCCCTCCCCTCACCCCAACTAGGGTTCTGCAAGGGAGGACACATCCAGCTCCCCCAAAACCAGACCTTCTCTGTGCCCATTAGGTTCTGCATCATTGGACAGGATAATGGAAACACAGGGTATGGGTACAAAGAGGTCTTAT
This sequence comes from Bradypus variegatus, assembly GCA_004027775.1. NCBI lineage: Eukaryota > Metazoa > Chordata > Mammalia > Pilosa > Bradypodidae > Bradypus > Bradypus variegatus. Next base: position 1,908 of record PVKY010005622.1, read on the forward strand.
TACTGTCATTATTATATATCATTATTCTCATAATAATCTATTATTAACATGTTGATGAATGGACCCTTAAGAAACTGTGGGCCTGAATGCTAACCAAGATGGGGCTGGATCAAGATTTAGCAGAATCATCTTACAGTCCCTGGCCTACTCTTGGGGTCCCCGTCCAACTCTAAAGGAAATGAAAACGGGTGAGGAATAGCATTTATTGAGACTCTGAGATTGCCAGGCCCCACCCGGGGTACATTCACAAATGTTATCTACCTTATTCATCAAAAAACCCCACAAGATAAGAATAATTTAACGGTCCCATTTGACAGATGAAGAAATCAAGGGAAGTTAATTAAGTTGCTCCAGGTGGCACAGCAATCAAATGAGAAGAGTTGAAGAGTTGAAGTCTGACCCCAAGTCTGCAAAGCTCATAGTTTTGATACACTACTCTTGAGACAGCAAAGGGAGAGAAGCTTTTCCTCTTCACATCCCCCTTCAGCTTTTTCAGGGAAAAGTCCATTCCCTTTCGATCTTGAGAAAGCTGGTGGGGCAGGTGGAGGGGGAGAGTAGAATCTGTCCTGGGGAAGCAGCAAAGCTGTTGCTGTGCTCAGGCCTAAGACTGACTGTGCCAGGGACCCTGGGGTTACGTGAACTCCCTCCAGGCGTGTGCCATGAAGAGGGCAGTGGTGGCATCCCCAGGTCTTGGAGGGGCTCCCTCTTCTCCCAGAAGAGGAGGTCCTGAGTGACCTCTAGGCTCCTCTCTTTCCAGCTCTGATGGGCTAGTGTCTACATGTCTCCCCCAGCAGAGCATGGGAGTGGGGATGGGGGGTGTGTGGAATAACAGAGGCAGGAGCTCTCCAAGCTGAGACAGTGTGGACAGCCTTGCCAGGGCCCTGAACAGAGAAATCTGTTCTTGGGGGAGGGACCCAACATAGGTTTGACGCGCACCCCACCCCCACCTCCGCCCCGTGTTCACCACCGGGATTTTTTTTTTTTTTTTCATTTTCTGATTGCAGAAAGGCAAGAGGGAGCTGGCCAAGTGTGGGGAAAGGGGTAGAGGCAGGGGGCCAGGACTCCCGTGGCCTGGCAGTCTTCCAGCAGCTGCCTAACGCCCACCATGCAAGCGCCAATCGGTGCCACTGCGCCTGCGGAGAAAGCCCACCCTCCTCACAAGGAGCGATCCTTCTCATCTGGGAGACGCTCCCTCCCCACCCCACACCCACCCGCTTCTTCCATGGCCTGGGGGAGCTGTGATTCCAAGAAGCGGTCGACCGGAGGCCAGAAGGCTGGGGCTGTTGGGTAAGCAGCCCCCCTCCCTCTCGCTGCGTACCAGCTCTCCCCGCCCGGCGCCCAGCGCCTCCAGTGCGTGATGGAGCCCCCGCCGCGGCTCCGCCCCCGGGGCCCTGCCCAGGCGAGTGCGCCGCGCGGAGGGGAGGGCTGGCTGGGGCAGGAATGCGCGGCGGGCCGGCGACGCTGGAGGCGAGCGGCGGGACATGTGAGGGCACATCCCGCGAGCTGCCGCCTAGCGCTCAGGCAGAGCGCAGGGGAGTGAGCGAGTGCGGCGCGAGCGAGCGGGCGGCCGGGCTCCGGGGCCGTGGAGCCGTGGAGACACCGGGCAGAGGCGGGGCCGGGCAGGCTCGAACCATGCGGAGGAGTTGGCGTGGGCTGAAGCGGAGCGGCGGGCGCTGAGCTGTTGGGGCGCATCAGCAGGCACCGCCGAGGCAGCGGTTCCCGGTGGACCGAGCTGCGGAGGCACCGGGCAGTCGGGGCACAGGTGGGCAGGGCGCACAGCCAGCCAGCCCCGCGCGCCAGAATCCGGCGCTGCAGAGCCCACCGCAGCCTACAGCTTTCCCGGGACCTCGGGGCGCCCATGACGGCGGCGGCGGCGACCGTGCTCAAGGAGGGCGTGCTGGAGAAGCGCAGCGGCGGGCTGCTGCAGCTGTGGAAGCGGAAGCGCTGTGTGCTCACCGAACGCGGGCTGCAGCTCTTCGAGGCCAGGGGCACGGGCGGCCGGCCCAAGGAGCTCAGCTTCGCCCGCATCAAGGCCGTGGAGTGCGTGGAGAGCACCGGGCGCCACATCTACTTCACGCTAGTGACCGAGGGCGGCGGCGAGATCGACTTCCGCTGCCCGGTCGAGGACCCCGGCTGGAACGCCCAGATCACCCTGGGCCTGGTCAAGTTCAAGAACCAGCAGGCCATCCAGACAGTGCGGGCCCGGCAGAGCCTCGGGAGCGGGACCCTCGTGTCCTAAATCGCCAGTGTACCATCTTATCATCACCGCGGTGCCCAGAAATCATGCCAGGTAAGCCCCCTGGTTCTCTCCTTCCCTCTCTTCTCTTTCCCCTACCGAGAAAATCAGGGCCTCCTCCCTTCCATCTAAAAACCCCATCATCCTAGGGAAAGTTGCTGGGGCCAACAGAGCAGGAGCACAGGTTGGGAAGCTGTAGTGAGCATGGGAGACCTGAGATGCTTGGCCTGGGGTGCCAGGCAGGAGGGGCCTGAGTGTGACTCAGGAGACTGAGAGGAAGGTGGGAGCCTGGGTGGGAGGGAAGCTGGCTTGCACACCCCCTCCCCTGCGGGGCCTCTGCTCCCACCCAGGGCTCGCTACTTCCCATCTGAGAGCTGGAGAGAACCAAAGGTGGGGACAAACAGCGTGAGACCAAAGTTTGTCAGCTCCTTTCACTAGGGTGAGTGCTTATTAGAGTGGAGTTGGAATGCCAAATGGAAGCAGACAGTATCTCTATCAGTAAGGAGTTGGGAATAGAACCTAGGAGTCCCAGCTACCAAGGTGGGGCTTCCATAGGAGGCCTTGGCTGGGTTGGGCCTGGGGGCTCTAGTTACCTATTCTTTTTTTTTTAATTAATTTTATTTGGTTCCCCTCAATTTACAAACATTCTACCTAGCAACCAACTCCCCCATTCTCGACAGTTAAGTTTGAGGCCCACTAGGGCTGAACTGTTGGGAGACCAGGAGAGTTGGGGGAGGTGGGCGGACCAGGCCAGAAGGCCTCAGTGACAACAGTTGCCAAGGGCAGTGGGCCTGCCCGCCTGCCCCTGAGTGCCAGCCAACAGGAGGAGAGGCCGGAAGAGGGGATGGGGTGTCAGGGCAGTGGGGGGTGAGTGGGTACAGGATGGGGTCATGAGTTATTATTTGTGATGTCTTAATCCTCCTGGAGCCATAGGGCAGGGGTGGGGGTGGGGTAGATTTGTGGTCAACAAGGCCCTGGGGAATGACCAGGAATAGAACCTAGAAACCCTGGCTCCCAGCCCTGTGCCCTCTTCCCTAGTTGCCACTCCCTCTCCATGGGAACCAGGTGGCCCAGCGTTGAGAAGGGAGTTCTGTCACTCTAGTCTTAATCCCTCCAGTGGAAACCTGTATTTCTCTGACCCTCTCTACCACCTTCTCCGCTGTCTCACTCTCCTTGCCCTGCTCTTTAACAAATAGAGGGCCCTGGTGAGCTTGGGGCCCTAAATGGTACCACACACCCTTCCAACTCTCCTGCTGACTTCTTCCTATGTTGTTGTGAGGGTTAGTGAGAGATGGGGGGTAAGGCAGACCCTCTCTGCTGAGAATTGGTCCCCGTTGATCTCTCAGCCCTCAGGAAGGCTGGGAAGAAGCAGTTCCTCCACTGACCATGGTGTGTTGTACAAATATTATTTCTGTGTTTGTTCTGATGTGGGAAAGGTTGGGAAGCTCTGGTATAAAACACTCAGTGCATAATACATCCTCCTTTCCCCAGTGTCTGCCTCTGCCCTGATGGCTGTTCTCTCTTGCCAGCTTCCCTGCCCCTTTGACTCTCATCCATTTGGCGAGGCAGAAGCCACGGACATGTGGAGGAGGCATTGGAGCTGAAGGAATGGACTGGGCCAGGGGAGGAAGATGGAAGGCCATGCGGGGCTGAAGATGAAGATTCAGTGCTTGGCCATTCTCAGACTCTCAGGACATACCCAGTTCAGGGCCTTCTAGCCACAGGCCTGGCCTCATGTTTCACGATGGAGAGCTGGTTTCAAAGCCCCCACTCCCGGGAGCCCTGCCATCTGTTCTCCAGAATGCTTTTAACCCCCAGGCTTATGTGCCAGGCCTGGAGGAGGGCAGTTGCCTGTGGGGTGCTAAGCCAGCACCTCGGGACTCAGGAGGCCAGCTGGGCACAGGAGGAGGAACCGCCTTGAGGTCTGCACCTGGGGGTCTTTTGCTGCTTAGGTCTTTTTTGGACCCCTACCCATCCAGGCCCTCTCTTTGCACACTTCTTTCCCCACCTCCTGCCTGTCCTCCCCCCGCTGTGGTGCTGGGCCTGGAGGGGGTGGGGCTGGGGAGGGGCTTTGGCCCTTACCATTTCATGCCTATCTCAGAATGAAGATGCCCCGCAAAGGGCAGTGACCAGATTGTTTGCTGAGTGAAATTTTTTGCCCACAAAGATCCAGGGCTTGGAGCATCTTCTCTCCCCACTTGCTTCCCCACTATTTCCTAATTCACAGCCCGCTCCAAAATCTCCAGCCTGTTTAGAGACACTGCAACCCCAGTAGGCACAGCCTCAGTGTCCCTAGGAAGAGGGGCCATCGGTCCTGGACTGAGGGATGTCACAGTGGCCAACTTGGTCCCTATGGGTGCCTCTCGCACAGAAGGATTCCCTGCCCCTTGGGTCCTGGGAGGTGGTTCAGCTTTCTGGGCAGAGCTTGTCTCTCTGCCATTTATATATTCAGGCTTTTTACATTTATACAGTAAGACTTCCTTATTGGATAGTTTAAAGGGAATAATAATTTCAGCATGTGGGAAATGGAGGTACAGAGAAATAGCTGCTCTGAGTAACATAGGAAGCACTCATTGGTTATGAGACCTTTCTGCTTTGTATTCAGCAGTTCACTCTGCCTTCCTTTCCTCCATGGTTCATCCACATCCGACCTCCCTTGTTGCAAACAGTGGCTGACTTCACAGTCTTCTAGAAGGAGCTAGGAGGCTGAGTGTTCCTCTTCAAAAATTGGAAGTCTCATTAATAACCTCTTGGTACTTCCAACCTGCTTTGTTCCCATTGGATTTCTCTGGCCTTCCAGTCAAGCATCTTGCTCGCCTGATTTGTGAACCACATCTCACAAGTGAATAAGAATTTACAACTGACAAAGGGATTTTTACAAATATTTATTAACTCACAGCAGCCCCGTGGATAGCTTAGTCCCCTCATGGCGAATAGGCATCACCTTCTTGCCAACCTGGATCAGTTATGAGAAAGATCTGGGATCAACTAGAGTGTTGTGACCAACTGGCGATGTCTGCCATGGGCTCTGGGAGAATGAAAGCACTTATATGTGGGTGTGTGTGTGTGCAAAAAAATGATATTTGCCCTTGTTTAAAACTGATCGGTTAAGAAAGAAGATTAGTTTCTCCGTTTCTCCTATGAAACAGCAGCCTCCCAAATAGAATTCTTGCTCTTCTAATCAAACCCAAAGGTGACTGATGGTGGGGATTCAGGCATAAAGGAAAAAGAGTTATCCAGGAATCCAGAAATGGGGAACATTTGTGAGCAAATGGGGTCCTTGCAATGCAGGGCTCACTCACTCAACAAACATATGCTAAAGGCCGTTAATGGACCAGGCACTGGGCTCGAGATCGAGGATATGGAGATGAAAACGACACATTCCTATCCCGTTCTCGAGAGACCCAGAGCCTACCGGGAGATAAACCAATGCCAACTGGCACCAATAGAGCTGAGCCCTGAGAAGCCAGGGGGCACTGGGCACTCATCTGCCCAGCACTGTGCTGGCCTCAGTGGAGTTCGGAAGGCTCATTCTGTGGGTTCGGCTGCAGGGCCACAGCCAGCGAGAGGTGTCAAGGGCCGTGGGCAGGCGCCGGGTGGAGGAGGCGGCTGGCTCCAGTTTCTGGCACTCCCTGCTTTTTCTGAACTCCCAGTCCTGTTGCTTCTGAGTTTGCTTTGGTTCTTGCCCAATCTCCAGCTTCAGGTTCTCCCTTTGCTAGGAGAGGCACAGCCACTCTCAAGAGCATGTTGTTGTTGAACCCCCAGCACACAGTAGGTCCTCAATGTTGGTGAAGGTGGTTGTGATGGGGATGATTGCTTACTACCATTTGTAAGAGCCCCCTCACTTCGTGAAGGCTCCGAGAGCATGGAGGTCTGTGTCTCACAGACTGGGGAGTTTTAACATTTGACCTCTTTGGGGAGGTTTTGTTTCTCAGCTGGGGAAGGGAGACCCTGCCTCCTGGGTCCAGGGCTGTCCTCACTGCTCTAGTGACTCCAGATTCTAAAGTTGGAGCCTGGGCCCTCAACTTAGGAATGCTTGGCTGTCCCAGAGTGGTGGTCAAGGCCCCTTTGGGTGCACAAACAGGCCCTGGCAGTGCCAGCAGACATGCATGGGATGGAAAAACTGCTCTGTGAGCCAGGGAGGGGCAGTTGCCACCGTCGCTCCCCCTACCACAGCAGCCCTGGCCTCACCCCCATCTGATACATGAGTCATCGATGGGAAAGTGAGACGGGGCAAGTTCTGGCCGAGCAACTGGGAGTCCGCTGAGGCTAGGGGTGGGGAGGGGCCAAGAGGAGAAGGGATGGGCTCATTCTGGTCAGGGTGAGCTGGGGTTGGGAGCTGAGGCTTTGGCAAGAGTGGGCCCGTTTCAAGGGTGAGAACAGAGGCGAGTGCAAACAGCCAGAAGTTAAATCCTGCAGGATTTAAGTTGAGTTGGAATGGCCACAGGAAGTAGTGAAGATAGATTTACAACACATTATGGTACGTAATCTTGGAATCTGGCGTTTCCCAGAATTTGGGGAGGCAGAGGCACTATGGACAGCTGTCCCAGCAGGGCCAGGGCCCAAGGACCCTGGCAACACCATGTGTCTGTGTGCCAGGCTGCCAAGGGGCTGCCCAGGGAGCTTGGTTTGCCTCCTCCAGTCCCCCTGCACCAGTTTGCCCACCATGGCTCATCAGCATGTTCCATCTGGAATGCAATTCGTTCTGCTTGTATCCTCAGAGGCTTCCCCCCTGCCATGGGAGCCAGTCCAAGCTCCTTACTAGTGTCTGCTCTCCGCAGTTGTGCCTCTCTCTCTCGTCATCTCCACGCCCCCCACAACTGCAAACTGCCGCCATTCCAGCCCTGGTGAAGGCTGCCTCACACTGCCAGAACTGTTTGCCCCCACTCCTCCCACCTCTGACAAACCCCTGCACATCCTTGAATCATTGGCTTGGCTCTCGTGTCACCACCTCTGCAAAACCTCCCCTGACTGCTCTGCCTGTTGTCCAAGCTGTTACTGCTCTCTCTGTGTGGCCATAGCTCCTCCATTGGTTATGCTATGCTGCAATTGCTGGTTTGCTTGTCTACTTGTCCCACTGGACAGTCAGTTCCTGGGCTTGTCATTTGTGTATTCCTTATGCCTCAGAGTATCTGATACATCCTAGGTTCTTAATAATAAAGGCCAACGGTATATAGTGCTTTCACTTGCCTGAGATTAAGCAAAGCACTGTATAATTATTAAATCATGTAATGCTCCAACAGTTCTGTGAGGTAGGTGCTATCATTATGATACCCATGTTCTAAATTAAGAAACTGAGGCCCAAAGAGGCGAAATGTCTTGTTCAGAGTCACACAGCAGCTCCTAACTGGTGATGCCAGGATTCCACCTAGTCAGTGGGACTCTGATAGGTGCTTTTGACCCAACACCAAACATTAATTCTTACTGAACGCATGAATGAATGAGTGAACCCCCAGTTTAGCGGAAGAAAGGAGCTCCGAGGTGAGACAGTTAGCAAGGATTAAGCATGGAGGAGGGGGAACCACACAAGGGCAGAGAAAAGAATGGCCTGTGAGTTGGGGAATGGGAGGCTGAAGCAGGAGTAGAGTGGAGCTACAGGAGAGGACACGGGAAGGCTGTCCTGTGGGCTGGGAGGATGTGTGGAGGCCCACAGGAGCAAGGCCTGGGCGGGAATGGCCTGAAGCTGCAGAAGGGACCCCAGGTTGGGAAGGGGCAGAGAGAACTCCAGGGGAACAAATGGTGCTCCAGGCCCAGAACCCTGGCCCCAGGTTGGCCCAAGATGCTGTTTGTCTCAGGACCTGGGTGCAGAGCAGCCCCATCCTGCAGGGACAAGGGCTGAGGGCTCAGCAGATGAGACCCCGCATGACAGTAGTTGTGGTCTCAGAGGCCAACAGGCAGGGTTCACCCCCTGCTAGGGTCACTGTCCACCCTGGCTTGCCAGGGACTCTTCTACTTTTACTACTGAAAGTCAGTGCATCCTGCTTCCTGGGAATCCTCTCAGTTCTGTGCAAACCAGGATGGTTGGTCACCCTACACCCTCCCCCAGGTTTGGGAAGGTTTGCACACCCATCCTGCTGACAACTCTGCCCATAGCACTTGGCCCCCGCTACCCATTATGCTTGTATATTATTCTATTATATAATATTATTTATTCAGTATACTGGTCTCTTATTGTTGGACACGCATCATGTTCTTTCTAATTTTTTCTGTTATATATAAGGTTGTGATGAACATCTGCATATTTAAATCTTGGTGTGTCTGATTGTTTCTTTAGAATAATCCTTGAAGTGGAATGGCTGGCTCACCACCAGAGGGCACGGGTGTGGGGTGGAGCGCCCTGTGTTTTAGGAGGGTGGTGTAGGTGGTGATGTGGCAGGTGCAGTGGAGAAGAGAAATCAATTTAGAGTGGAGCTAGGGAGAGCTTGCAGAGCAGTGGAGGAAATGGAAAGGGGCTGGTGGGGGACATTGATACAACTGCTACTAGTTAGTCAATGCCTGCTGTGTGGCAGATACTTAAGTACATGCTGTCAATCCACATGGAGGCATTAGTGTAAGCAGCTAAAAATTGAAGCTGTAATCGCAGATCTGTATTTGAATCCCTGCTTGTCTCAGACTCACTTAGGCAAGTTACTTGACAATACCTTAAAATGGAGATAATAGCCCTACTTCCTCAGATCATTGTAAGAATTAATTGAGATAATGCCTGTAAAGTAGATAAGACACATAGATAAGGCATAATAAGTGTTTGTTTTTATAGTAGTGTAATAATCCTCCCAGCAACCTTGCTTTACCTAATCTGCACTTAGAAGACTACATAATTAACAACTTAAATTAGAAAAGCTTTCCAAGTGCTTTTACCTGACATCAATCCCTAGACTTCATTGCCTGCTGTCTAAATTTCAGACTCTGTGCTAGACTTGCAGCACTTCATACTAAGTATCCTCATCTTTCAGATGATGAAACCGAGGCTCAGAGAAGTTAATGCAGTTGCCCGAGATCCCCCAGCCCAAAAGTCGCATCGAGAGGGTCCTCACCACACCTTTCTGGTGTCCGAACTCTCACTTCCTGGTTAGAAGTGAGAATGGGAGAGAGTGGGCATGATTCCATCACGATTCCTTTGTCGTCCGGTTATGCTGCCTTGTCATTATCTTCACCAGCACCGCTACCTGGGCTCCCTTCCAATGGCTCAGAGCCTTTCACATATTTCACATATGTACATGTCCCTGTCCCCCTGTCAGGGAAGAGCGTGAATTGCACAACTCTTCTGAGTTCACAGAGCGGGTCACGACCAAGCCAGGCAGAGAACTCAGGCGTCTGGCCTGGGCCGGCCCTGGGGAGCCCTTGGCTGACCCCTGCAGCAAGGGAGATGGGCCTCCATGCTAATCAAGACAGCGCGGAGAGACAAATTGAGCCCAGAAAGCAAGTTTAAAGAGCCAACAGCCTCTATTAATTATATTTGACTGGGGTGGTCAGGGCTGCGGTTTGAAGCATTCAGCTATTTATGCAAAGGGGGACTTCCGGGCACTCTGTGCTTACCCCACTTCCAAAACACGCACGACCTCTTGATGTTTCTCACGCTCTGGGTGGTCTCCCATATGGGTCCAGCCCGGGATGGTCTCTTTCTCCGGCTGCACAAAACATAGGCCCCTCCCTGCCATCCCACCATGTGTCTAGATGCCCTCTCCCTCTATCTTTACTTTTCAATCCTGTAATCTTCATCACAGGGTCCAAGGTTCTGACTTTCAGAGATGCTAAAACCAAGGAACCAGGGTCTCTCATCTAATAGCCAGTCTGGAATTAGAAAGACAAATGTTCCTACCCAGAGCCTGCTATAGGCTGTGGTACCCATGCATCTGGGCCAGCTGGGAGTCAAGGGAGGGGGCAGTCTTCCAATTCTCTCTCCCTGGCTTCTGCAGGGTGCCTGTGGCTCCTGTCAGCAGGCCTGTGAGTTCTATTTGCTGTCAGCACCCACTGCCAGTGCCCACTGCTGAGCTGGGGTGCTTTCAATATAAAAGATAGTGGGAAGTCTAGGGGTGCCTGGGAGGATGCAGGGGACTAGGCCTTCCCTGCTTTGCCCAGCACCTCCTAAGTTCCCAGATACAAAGCCAAGAGGTCTTCTCACTTCATAGGCTGGTGAGACGTACGACAGCTGGGCACCGGCTCCTTTTCTTTGCTCAGCTGCTCCTGGGCCTGGGCCGAGCTCGGCTGCTGGAACTGACTTGAAGCAGCCCTCTGATTCATGTCCCTAAACTGGAAGGTGTAAGAGGGCAGGACCCTGTATTTCCTTACTGTGCCCACTATTGGATACTCAGCCCTGTGGCTGGCATAGAGTAGGTGCTCAATAAAAACTTGTAACAAGAATGTGAAGTTGTGTATATGAGTGATGTGTGTGCATGCAGGCACACACACACTGTGTTGGGGGCTTCCCGGATTCTAGGGCAATGCAAGGCAAGTGCCTCCTGTGTAGGGGTGAGGAGAGGACATGGCCTGGGTTCCTGGGACCTCCTGGCACACTTCAAATAACTGCAGCCTGGAAGAAATCAGGCAGGTGTGGATCCGGTGGACTGTGCTGAGGGGACCCCTGGGTGGCTCTCAGAAGGCATGCTGGTACCCTGGGTCTGGGAGGCAGTGTGTCTAGTCCTCATTCAGGTGAGACTGTTACCCAGCTCTGTGATCCTGGACAAGTCCCTTCCTGCAGGGCCTTGCTTTCCTCACTTGTAAAGTGAAGACGGTAACTAATAGATCAGGGTGCTCCAGACCTGGCTGATGCTTGGCATTTCCTGGGTGCTTGTTAAAAACTCAGAGCCCTGGCCCCTGCCTGAAACCTACTGAATCCAAACCTTGGACCTGAGGCCCAGGAATCAATCTATTTAATAAGCTCCCATGGTGACTCTGAAGTAGCCAATCCAAAGGAATGATGCTCAGGTGATCTCTGAAAGTCAGTGACATTCATCAAGCTCTCAGGGTGCAGAAAAGTCAAGGCTACTGTTTGGGGGTTTGGAGGCCAGGTGGCTTGGCGGAAGTTTGATGAGTGGAGCCTGCTGAACAGTGTTACATACACACACACACACCCGCAAACTCACATACATGCACTCAGCCAGGGTCCTGGGCTAGGCCATCTGACAGCAATGGCAGTCTCAATCCTGCTTCCTGTGTCCTCAGACTGTATCTTATCTTTTGTGATTTTTTTTTTTCCAGATCGTACACTCATCAAAATATTCCCTTGAGAAGGGACCCCACACAGGGCAATTGACCACACAGAGTCTTCGGGCCTCAGTTTTCAAAAATGTAGACTAGAAACAATAATCCTGTCTTCCTCCAGGAATAGTAATGCAAATAAATGAGAATATAGTGTAAGTGAGCATGCCGTTAAAAAGTAACCACCTGGAATTGTTTTTTTTTTTTAATTTACTCCGTATTTTATGCATGTTTGTTCTGTAAACCCACAACTTCTCAAAGAAAGAAAAAAAAAAGTAACCACCTGGGCTCTACACAGGTAGATATTGTTGATTTCTGGAGGTCTGCTCTTTGCTCTGGGGGCCCCTTCTGCCCTGGTCTTTCCGACAGGGCTCTGTGCCCTTCTTGGGCCTCTGCTCCTGCCTTTGCCTGGCTGATCCCCTGCTGTCAGTGCAGGTGTCTCTGGGGCCCGCGCTGGTCTCTGCCTCCCAGTATTCATGCTCTTGTAGAATTGCCACCCCCTGAGAGTACAATGGCTTAGTGACCCGCTTCTAATCAGCAGAACATAGGGGATGCCACATCTTGCTAGCAGCCTCTCTCCTTTTCTCATTTTGATGCAGCAAACTGCCATGCGGGAAAGGCCCATGGAGTAAGGAATTGAGGGTGGCTTCCAGTTAACAGCCCACACGGAACTGAACCTTTCCAACAATAACTTGAGTTTGGAAACAGATCCTTCTCCAGTCAAGTTTTCAGGTGAGGGGTTCTGGCTGACCCCTTGATGGCAGCCTTAGGAGAGGCCCTGAACCAGAGGCCCCAGCTAAGACAGGCCTCGATTCCTGACCCTGTGAGACAATAAATGTGTGTTGTGTTAAGCTGCTGAGTTTGTGATAATTTGTTACACAGCAATAGCTAACTAATACAAATGCCTTCTTCAGGTGAAGGTTCTCTTCACATCCCCAGGCAAGCCAGGTGTCCCTCCTCTGGATTCCCACAGAGCCCTCTGCATCCATCCCTTATAGCCCCTCAAGCCTTCTTACTGGTATAACCTTATTTTTTGTGTGTTTCCCTCTCTAGGTAGGGACCACATTCTCTTTACCTTTCATCTCTAGCACCTGGGCCTGTGCCTGGCACACGGGAAGAATTTAGTTAGTGTTTGCTGAGTGATGGAGATTCTAGAATCTCTATCCCTCTTGACCTCCCCACTTCTCCCCAGATTTGGCCATTTGCCTTTTCAGAAATCATCCTGCAATTCCTGACTACCAGAAAACACCAAGTGACCTGGACAGTGGGACGGGCCCGGCTAGCACAGAGAAGGGACCCAGGGCTTGTCCAGGGGTCTTAGGGGCCACGTGAGTCTCCAGGAAGCTGAGAGCTGGGGTGAGGAAGGGCAGTTTCCACTGCCTCCCATTTGGGCAATGCGCCTTCCATCCCTAGCTGTACTGTGTAGCACCGGGATAGCACATTCTACCTCAGGATCTACCGGAAAGTTCTGTGGCCAGGGTAATGTCCTTGGTGAATTAAAAGTGCTGTTCCATGCCAGGGAAGATGAACTCCTTGAAAAAGAGATTCTCCAGCACAACAGAGAATCAGGGCCACAGGTGCCAGGTCTATGCATGTTCTCCTCCATTCCATCAGGCAAGGAGGGTGTATTAGTTTCCTGTAATGAATTAGCATAAACCTGGTGACAAAAAACAACAGAAATGTATGCCCTCACAGTTCTGGAGGCCGCAAGTATGAAAACCAGGATGACTGGGGCAAAGTCTTGGTGCCAGGAGGGCTGTGCTGCCTCCAGAGGCTAAGGGAGCCCCTTCTACTTCTGCGGTGGCCAGCATGCCTTGGCTTGTGGCTGCGTCACTCTTATCTCTGCCTTCATGGCCACATTGACTTCTCCACTTCTGTATAAAGTCCCTTCCTCTTATAAAGACATTGGGTACTGCATTTAGGGCTCACCCGGATAATTGAGAGTAAGCTCCCCACCTCAGGAATCTTAATCTCACCTGCAAAGTTCATGACATAAAAGTAACACTCACAGGGATTGGGTGGAGGACATTTGGCAGGGGTGGAGGGGTACTACTCAGTCTACCACAGAGGGTGAGCTCAGAAGGGGAGAAACTGAGGCACAGAGCAGCATAACATTGTATTTCCATCTGGGGATTGAAGCCTGCTATCTGAACTCCCAGGCCAACTTCCCTGCCACTGCTCCCAAGTGAGGTGAGACCAAGGACAGACGGGGCCAGCTCAGCTAGTATCAGCTAGTAACAGCTAGTATTGGGCTGGTATCTAGAGTCCAGCCGGCCTTCTCAGGGCTCCCCTGGCTCCTCTTCTTTGCTCCCTCCTCTCCTCTGGCGCCTGCGTGGGAGGCTCTGGCTGCATGACAGGGGAGTCTGGCCTCAGAGCAAGGACTCCTCTCTCTGTCTCCCTGGGAGAAGCATCTTTCCCCTGCACAGAGCTCAGTGGCCCCACAGTGGGGGAGCTGTAAATCCCCTGCCCACAGAAACAGCTGGGTCCCAAGCACATCCTATGGACTTAACCCTTTCCAGGCCCACTGCCTACTCCCAGGGCCTGAGCCGGGGGAAGGGGAGGGGGTCCAAGCAGAGCTTCTGCTTAAGTGGACCATGCTGCTGAAACCTATGCAAGTCCTTGGCAAGTAGCCCAGGTATTTTTTACCAAAGGGCCTTAAAACTGCCCATCCTGTCAAAAGCCAGGCAGGGGCTGGCCTGATGAACTCCTGGTGTGTTCACCCAGGGCCTCCCCTCATCATCATCAGCATCCAAAAGGCCTTTGTTCAGAGCCAAACTGCACCAGACTCTGGAATGGGCCATCAACCAGCCGGAAATGCACAAACCAGCCCAGAGGGCGGGGCCGTGGAAATGAGTTGTTTACTTAGCTCCCTCCTCTCTAGACTAAGTGTCCAGGGTGCAGGGACCTTGTTTGTCTTTGGCAGATAATAAATTCTCCAGAAATGGTCAGGCAGATGCTGGGAAGTTCCAGCTGTCCACAGTCATTCTCCCTCCCTGCATCTTCTGACATCTGTATCCATCTGGGAAGATTGTAATGGTTTGAAGGGTGTGACAATGCTCAGGAAAGTTAGTGCATTCACACCTCAGGGATGATTAATAATAATAATGAGAAGCTGGGAGAGGGCAGATTTATCTCCAGGCTGGAGGGAAGGCCATCCATTGCCTGTTGGTGGCAAGAATGGTCACGCTGTTGTGTGGCCTGCTCACTCATTTCTCTGCGTCTTTCACAACCACTATTTCTTGGATCTTCCCTGCAGCCTTGAGCAGAGATTATTCTTTCTCACTTTATTGAGTACTAATTGTGGGCCAGCCCTGCTAGATTCAATGTGTATATAATTCGTAATTTACTAGAGACAGCAAAGGAGCAAGGAGGGGGAGTGGAGGTGTGAAGATAAAGTTTGGGAGTTTTCCAGATGGGAAAAAGAGGCAGCAGGCAGAGGTTCCAGGCTTAACAACAGCCCTTGCCCCACAGAAGGCTGCAGAACAAATCCTGGCAAATGTCTGAGTGGAGTGGGGTTGGAGGGAGGGCTCCAAACCTATAGTCCCAACACCCTAGGAGAGAAGCTGGGGTGTCGCGGGGCCACCCTGGCCTGGCCCTGATGGGCCCTGATCTGCCCCTCCCCCATGCTGCAACAGAAAGACAATAGCCCCTGAGAGACAACTCCTTGGGACAGGACAGGCGGGTGCTGGCCTGCCCAGCAGGACAAGGAGCCCTTGTGCAGGCCTCCATCCTGCCCCACCCTCCCTGGCCTTGGGGGGTGGTCGGAAGTTCAGATCCTGTGTGTGTGTGT
>PVKY010005623.1:0-17121 GCA_004027775.1 Bradypus variegatus
CTCTCTCTCTCTCTCTCTCTCTCTCTCTCTCTCTCTCTCTCTCTCTCTCTCTCTCTCTCTCTCTCTCTCTCTCTCTCTCTCTGTCTATTTGGGTCTGTCCCCCTGGCTTTTCTCCCCAGGTTCCTTGACTGGTCAGCTCCGGTCCCTGTGCTGCCCACTGCCTCCATGTCCACTAGGGGGCAGCTGGTACAGCCTTTTCTGACAGGGAGGCGGACGGAGAGGATGGCCAGGGGCTTCCAGCCTGCCCCATGGCCCAGCTGCAGACCACCTTGTTCATGGAGTGTCCATGCCACCCAGCCCCTCCTCCCCGCCCAGACCCAGGTGCTCAGGATCCTGGCCCCCTCCTCCCTCAGACCCAGGAGTTCTGCCCCCTAACTCCTTTCTCTCTCAGAACCCAGGGGTCCTATCGTCCAGCCCCTTCCTCCCTCTGTCCCTCCCAGGCAGCCTGTGACCTCCCTGGGGATAAATGGAGATTTGAGCTGCGGGCTGACGGGCACCAACCGGAACTGTCGTCACCACTGCCCACTGCTGAGACCTGTGGGGCTGCAAGGCCAGGGACCTACAGGCAGGGACACCCTCGGACCATTCCAGAAACACACCCGTGGGGACACACACATGGATACCAGTAAACAATGCACGTGTACACACACTGGGATGTGCACGTGCACACACGTGGACCCAGGAAACACTGCAGGATCTTCAGCTCAGCTTCACACAGACACCTGCCCTAAAACACAACTCCAATCACCCTCCAGACCCTTCACCCCACGCAGAAGCTCACAGGTACACAACACACACACTCACGCTCTGTCTCCAGCCTCAACCCTGCAGTCTGGACCCTGTCACATGCACATGCACACACACACACACACACATACACACACACACACACCCTGAGCTTCCACCCATTCAGATGACTTTGAGGGCAGCGTGGGAAGGGCAGGAGTCTCCCCAGATCCCCAGCTCTGCCTCTGCCCTCCCCCACCCCCTGCACTCTCGTCTCCTCGGTCCCCGGTCCCCTCTGCCTCCGCCCTTCAGGGTGCCCTTGCCCACCCTGCCCCGGCTCCCCCATTCCTTCTCTCCTTCACTTCCTCACCCCCTCCTGCTCAGGCTCCCCCAGCGTCCCTCTCCCCAACTCCCTAAATTTCTCTTTCTCAGTCTCTCACTCTTGTGTCTCCTGCCTCTTCCTCCATCATTCTGTTTCTCTGAATTTGTCTATGTCCATTGCTTTTTCACCTCAGCGGAGAGTCTCTAACATCTGGGTTTTCTCTCTGAGGCCCTCACAATTTATCTCTATGTCGTCCTTTCTTGGTCTCTGGATGTCTCTCAGTCTCTATAACTCAAGGCTTCTCAGTCTCTCTGAGGTTCACTTATCTCTCTCCCTGAATCTCTGGGCCTCTCTCTCTCTTACTGTCCGTCTCTGTCTCTCTGTCCATCCATCTCTCTCTCCCTCCCGGACCCTCCCTCCCTCCCCCTCTCCCTCTCTGTCTCACTCTTTGCCTCTCTCTTTTCTCTCTCAAGTGTTTTCAATTTTATTCTGAGTGGAATTAACTACCCCTGATGTCAAATTGCCGCCGAAATCGATAATAATATCTTTACAAAAGAGGATATTCTTCTCTCGGAGAACGGCCTCTGAAAAATGGAAAATTTAGTCGAAATTGATTCATTACTTGACACTTTATAGAACGGCTGCGTATTGATCGCACCTGTCATGTCCCATCTCCCCTAATCGAAGCTGAAGGCCGGCTCCGATGCCTGCTATTTTTCATAATTCCACCGCAGCCGACAGCTCCACAAACACCACCCGCTCGCTCGGCCTCCGCCTCCCTGCGCCGGCCGCCGCCGCGCACCCTCGGCCTAGCCCTGGCCTCGCGGGCCGCGCCTGCACATCCGTCCATCCGTCCATCTGCCCACCAATTCCCGGGACGCCCTCTGTCTGTCCTCCCCTCATCTGTAGCCGCTCCCCTCTGCTGTCCTCCCTGCCCCAGCCCCAAGCCCCAAGTCTGTCTGTCTGTCCCCGTTTATGGCCCCATCAGTCTTCCACCCTTGGCCCATCCATTCCCTAGAAACTCCTCTCCCCCTCACCCTTGTCCATCTGTCTGACTTCCCACCCCATGCCCATGCATGGGCCTACCCGGCTGGCTGCTATCCCTACTCCCCTGGGCCGCCCACCTGCCCCCCCCCGTGGCTGTCTGTCTGTCCTCCCTGTACTTCATCCCCTGCCTGCATCTTTCCACCACTGGGGCGGGGGAGGGGTCTCTCTCAGTCTGTCCGTCCTCTCTCCGGTGGGGGTGGGGGTCTGTTGGTCTGCGACCTCTGATCCAGCTGACTGGGTTCCCCTGGATTCCCTCTGCTCTTCCCCAATTCCAGCCCCAATTCCAGCCCCGCTCCCCTGCCCTCCCATGGGCACCTCCCAAGGAACCCCAGGCTCCCCACCCTTTTCCCTGAACCCTTCTTGCCTCCTCCCTCCAGCTCTCTTCAACACCCTCTCCCTCACTCCCTCCTCTCCTTCCCTCCCTCCCTCCCTCCGTCCTTCTTTCCTTCTCCCCCTCCTATCTTTCTCCCCCACCCCCACCACAGGCCCCCTGTTCCAGGCCTCTGTGCACCTCAGTGCAGACCCAGAGATGAATCAGTTATAGGCCCTGCCCTCAGGGAGACTTGAGTCATCCTGGGGTGGCCTGATCGTGCGAGAGGACGTGCAGGGGCCGAGGGGCGGGAGTGAGTAGGAGCTGGGGAGGCAGAGCTGCGTCAGGCCCCGTCTTGAGCACCACAAGCTCTTGGTCTAGTGTGGGTTGGGGGGGGCGCACAGTGGTGGGGTGCTCTAGTGGGGTGGTGGAGAAGGCTGGTGGTTAGGACACAGAGCCCACGCCCAGCTACCTGGGCGCGCCCCACTGCCCACCAACCAGCCACAGAATCTGATCCTGGGCCAGAGACTCCACCTCTCCATGCCTCAGTTTCCTCATCGGTGAAATGGGGCTGAAGCTAATGATAGTGCCGACATCGTAGGGTGTGTGGTGGTTGTGAGAATGGAATGAGTTTATCTACGGAGAGAGCTCAGACTCCGTGCCTGGCCGGGGGCACATGCCCTTTCGATGTGCTGCGTCCTAGCTATGGTCATTAAGCGTGGACCCGGCTGGGCGCAGCAGCCCCCCGGGCCTCACCTGGGGTGAGGAGGGGGAGGTGAGGCAGCTGGGACTTGGGAGCCCCGGGGTGTAGGGGGAAGATGGGTTCTTGGGGTCGGGGGAGTGGACTGACACCTTGTCCTTTGACCCTCTCTGTCCCTTTAGTGGTGTCAGTTTCCCTGGTGGGGGGCTCCTTGCCAGGGTCTTAGAAGCAATCTGAAGCTTATTACAGACCCCCGAGGGCATGAGCCCTCACAGAGGGGGCCCTCTTGCTCCTTGGGGGTTTAACTACCGGGGTTTAAGCTCCCGGGGATGTTAACTACAGCTTAATGAGCCCCTCCCAAGAGGCTTTCTTCAGTCAAGTCGGTGGTGGCAACCCCGCTAAGGAGGGAGGGTGTCACAAGAACTCGCCCTCTTTCCGGGCGTCTGCCCTGTGCTTTAGGTGGCGCCGCACACTCAGACGTCTGCCTTCTCGTGAATCCCGACCACCCAGGGCTCAGAGAGGGCATGCGGTTGCCCCAAAGCGCACAGCCCAAGAGGTGTTCCGGACACCGGGAAGGCAGCTGTCTTTGGGGAATTCACAACCGGCAGATGAGTGGAGTGTGCAGCCTAAGGGGTTCCACCCCCCTTCCCTGCCCTGAGGGCATCAAGGCTCTCCTGGGGGGTCCTCCATACCCTCTGATGGTCATTGCAAGCCCCCAAAAGTGTCTGCGACCCCTGGGGAGGCTTTCATACCTCCTAGCGGCCGCAGCTTAAATAAGAAGTGTTAAAGTCGTCTTGGCTGGCGCCCAGGTGGCCCTATGGGTGTGGCTAAACTCTGGAGGTTCTGTTTGCCCGATGGGTGTCGTATGCAGCAGATGCTCTGCTCTGCGGAAGGGCGTGTATACAGTCGGTGGCTCTTTGTGCCCGGAGGCTCTCTTCCCCTCTTTGCAGGAGTCCTCTCATGTGTCAATAGCCATGAAATGCATTCTAGTCGATTCTGCATCTAAAGGGTGCAGTCTCTCTCCCAAAGGGTGGCATGTGCAGGCGAAAGAGTCATACCCCTGCAGAGGTTGTTCCAGAACCTTCTGGGCTGGCAGAGCCAGCCCCAGGGAAGGCACAGGGGAGGGGTTTCTCTACAGTCTGGAGGTGTTACGGACACCCAAGGCGATGAGTCTCAAAGACTTGTCGGCTGGGACTAGAAACCCGGCGAGTAGGCCGCGGACTCTCCAGGCTCCAGGGGTTGGTATAGACGCCAGAGGCCCCCGGCCTTCCCGCGGGGTCTTAAATCCGGTCTAGTGCGGCCGTGTGGATGCCTGAGGCAGGGGCTCCCTGCTGGCTCCTTGGAAGAGAACTCCACGGGTCTAAGCAGGGAAGGTAGAGACAAGTGAAGGAATTTGAAGCTTTCTAGGGGAGCATTTGGCATTTTAATATGATTAGCATTAAGTGACGATGCGCATCACAAACGTGCCTGGCAGAGTGCCAGACGAGCTGCCTGCCTCCTGCCCTTTAGCCCTCCCGATGGCCCCAGGAGGTGGTTGTCATTCTCGCCCTGCTTGGCAGAAGAGGAAACTGAGGTTTCGGGGATGGTCCGTGACTTGCCCAGGGGAGAGGCGCGTGGTGGAGCCGGAACCCATCTGCTCATGGCCTGAGGTCCTCTTCCAGCTCCCCCGAACACCTCGGCCCCCACGTCCGGGGGTCAGCGGGGTTGGTGAGGGTCCACAGAGCTGCCCCGGGCCCGGCATGTCCACTTGGGGACTTTTGTCTTGGCCTGAAGCAGACTCCACTCCCACCCCCCCAACCCCCTCCAGGCAGGGGATCCCAGGGGCTGTCTTCGGAAGAGCATCCGACCCCCTAGAAGGTGGCTTTGGGGCCTGGGGGGGCGGAGCCTGACCTGGGACTGGGAGAGTAAAGGGGGGGAGAGGAGCGGAAAAGGGGAGGAGAAAGAGCGAGGGGCGCAGGAGGGAACTGGAGGGCAGGGAGGTGAGGGTCAGGCTGGGCCAGCGGACCAGAGAGGGGCATGGACTGGGGTTGGGGGCTGCTGTTCCTGTTGCCCCAAGAGAGGCCAAAGCCGCTCGATGTTTGCTTATTATTCCACTGGGAGCAGGGCCGACCGGGCTGGGCCCATCTCTGTTGTTGTGGGCATGCGTGTGTGCATATGTGAGCCTGTGGGTGCGTAAACGGGGATGTCAGTGTGTCCACCTACGCTCTGTTTGTCCATCTGTCTGCGTGCCCTGGGCTGGTGTGTTCATGCATGTGTGCACAGGCTGGGGGCAGGGGAGAGCAGCTGTATGCCAACGTCGTGTGTCCGTGTGTTCAGGCTGTGCGCCCAGCTATTTGTGCATGTGCCTCTCTCTGTGTGTCTCCGTGTATAAGTTGTGTGTTCCAAGTCTGTGTCCCAGATGTGTGTTTTCACTTGTATCAGTGTGTCTGTGTCTGAGGTGTGTGTCTCCCCGTTCAGCCATGGGTCCATATGCCCGCTGGTCTGTGCGTCCTGTATGTGTGTGACTCTCTGTGTTACTGTATGTGTCCCTATGTCCCTGTGTCCGTGTGTCTGCGGGTCCCTGTTCCAGTCTGGGACCGGTGTTGCGTGTCCAAGCAGAGGTCCCGGCCACGTAGCTGCTCCCTGCACTTGGAGCCTGTCGGTTTGTCCCCGCGTCTTCTCCGGAGGGGCGGGGCGGGGAGGGAAGGGAAAGGCAGAGGAGGGGGTCTCTCCACCTCTCCAGCCACCCCCGCCCCCACACCCACTCCCTCAGTCCCGGGATCGAACCTTATTTAGAGTCGCGATTCGACATCTGTTTTCAAATTTGATCAGCTCTGAACTTTATTTTCCGAGTTTGAGGAAAATTATATTCCATCGATCGCGCCGCCCGCCCCCTCCCCCGCGCCTCCCGCTGCCGCCGCCTCCATATATCTGCGCGCCGAGCCGGCCCGGCGGCCGCGAGGGCGGGAGGCGCGCGGCGCGCGGCGGAGGACGAGGAGGAGGAAGAGGAGGAAGAGGAGGAAGGAGGAGGAGGAGGAGGAGGCGGAGGAAGGGCCGCCCGGCGCCCCTCGCGCCCCCGCCCCGGCCCCGCGTGCTGCGCGCCCCGCCACCCGCCCGGAGCCGCGTCCCCCGCTTGCCGCGTCCCGGTTCTCTCTTTGCGCGTCTCTGTCTCAGGGTCTCTCGGCCCCTCTCCCAGTCTCTGGCCGTCTCTCTCTCTCTCTCCGTTTCCCTCTCGGTCGCTGTCGCTCCCGGCTCGTGCCCTCTCTGTCTCCGGCTCCCCGGGGCTCCGGGCAAGTCCTCCCCGCCCCGGTGCCCCCTCCCCAGGACGCCGCGGGGCCATGGCCGCGGGCTCGGAACTTTGAACACTTCTCCCCGACCGGAGCAGATGCGCAAAGCCCAGAAAGTGAGTGAGGGCCGCGGGCCGCGCGGGGGCGGGGGCTGGGGCGCGCGGGGTCCCGAGAGACCTCCGGGGCCGGGCTCCAGGGGGGCGGGCGGCGGGGGCGCGAGGGCTGCGGGCGCGGCCGCAGGGCCCAGGTCCCAGCGCTGGGGGCAGCGAGAGTCTGGGCTCTGCGGGCTTGGGAACGGGGGGCTGGCTCTTTGGGACCGAGAAGTCGGGATATTTGGGGCTGGGGTCCGGGTACGGTTTGGAGGTCAGCGCCGAGGGCTAGAATATTTGGGACCTGGGGGCCCAGAGCTGAGACACTGGATGTTTGGGGCTGAAGAGCTGGACGGAGATCATTAAGGTTGGGCGCTGAACCTGGGGCTGAGGGTCAGAACTGAGGGAGTGGATATCTGGGGCTGGGGGTCCCCACGGAGGGTTTGCATTTGAGGGGCTAGAAGGTCTGGACATGGAGCCGAAGTTCAAGGCTGAGGGTCTGCACGTTTGAATTGGGACATTTGGTGTCTGGGGTTTGGTGTGAGGGATTGCGGGGCCTGTGGGAAGGACGCCTGGGCCCGGCCTGGGATCTGCTCACTTCCCTTCAGCGGGGTGCGTCCCTCTGGGGACAGGTGGCCCGGTTGGGGACACCCACTTTTCAGTCCGAGTCATTCCACAAATGGTCACTGGCCCCCACTGGACCGCCCCTGGCAGCTCTCCTCTGGTGGGTCTCTCAATTCCGTCTCTCTAGTGTTCAGCGCTCTCTCTGCCTCTCTCTGCCCCATTATCTCTGTTTCTCTCAGCGTCTGTCTCCACTTCTTTGAGTCCAACTCTTAGACTCTCTCTCCCAGAATCTGTATCTCTCACTCTCAGCATCTCTCCACCTTCCTATCTCTCATCGATGCCTCTCTCTGTCTCTGTCTCTCTCCCAAGTGTCTCTGTCTCTGTCTCCCCCTTGCTGGTTTCCGCTCAGATTAAGCCGGGGACCTAATTCCAGGCCCAGGATCGAATTTTCTGGCAACAAAGGGAAATAGCGAATCGATCGGTCGCTCCGGAGATTAAGAGACAAGCGGCGCGCGGATCTATCACGGCTAAACGGCCCCCCCGCCCGCTCCCCCCGCCCAGCCGGCCCGCCGAGGCCCGCACGCGCTCCGCATCGCCAAGCAGCCTCAGGAGCCCCCGGCTGTCCCCAGGCCTGGCCTCACCAAGCCCAGAGCAAAGTGTGCGCCTCCCCAAGGGCCAGGGCCCTGGGAGGGATCTGAGAGGCTGAACCGGCCCCCAGGGAGGGAAGGAGAGGGGAGCGAGAGAAACTGAGACAGCAAACTACCCCACTGAGCCAGGCTGCACACACCTGTGGCCTCAGGTAACACCTTTCACCCACACTTGGCTTATCAACACACCTGTCCCATCAATTACCTTCATGTTCCCTCTTCAATTCCTCACATCTGGACCTCCAGTTAACAATTGTCCCCTTATACCTGTCTCCTGCAGGTAGCACCTGTTCTCCACACCTGTTTTCTTTATCTGCCCCTGCAAGTAAGACATGTTCTCTCAGCTGCCCTTCCAGGTAACTCATTCCTCTGAAACCTGCCCTAAAGATGCCCGTGATCTCTCAGGTAATATATGTCCCCCTTTATCTGCTTCTCCAGGTAACACCTGATTCTCCAAATCTGCCCCTTCCACCTGAATACCTGTACCTGTCCCATTTCTTACTACCTTGTCCCTCTCCTACCTGCACTTGCACCTTCCCACCTGTCCCTAAATCTCTGTTCACACTTGTTCCTCACACATTCATATTTCTTCACCTTTGCCTCTCCGAGAGTAGCACCTTTTCCCCACATCTGCACACACACACACATGTTCACACACTCATTACCCTCGTCCTAACCTGTCCCCTCCCATTCTCCCAGCTCTCACCCATTCTTCTCTCTTCTAAGGCTACCCCTCCTCCCCCCCCCACTTCTTTCCTGTCCAGAAGCGCTTCCTTCACAAGTCCCCTAGAACACACCTGCCTCTCCCACCTCTCTCTTTGCCAGTGCCTAACTCCCTCACACTCCAGTCTCCCATCATTTTACATAAATTCACCTACTTCCAACTTATTCCCCCACACCTGTCTATCCCACTTGTTACTTCAGGTAACAGGCATATCAGCCCCATCTGTCTCCTAGCCCCAAACGCTGCCTGATCACACACATGGACATTGGACCCCAGACATCACATGTCCCCCACTTCCTCGTATCCTTCCCCTGACGTGATGCCTTCCTGTGCCCTTATCCTTGGGAAGTTACACCTGTCCCACCTGCACCCTTGCTCCCTGTCTCTGTTTGACTCACTCTACTTCTGCCTCTCTCTGTCTCTCTCACAGCACACGCATGTGGGGGTGAGGGGTCTGCCTCTGGCCAAAGGTATGTGCCTCACCTATATACCTGTCTCCCCATACCTGTCCCTCAGGTAATATCTATCTTCTCCTCTCCCCGTCCCCACCTAATTTCCCATGTTTCGCACTTCCTCTTTCATTGCCGCACAAAGTTACCCCCATCCCTCCACACACCTGCCTACCCCAGGTATCACCTGCTCTGGCACCACCTTCACCCCTTTCTTCAGCAAAGAGGTACTGAGACCCCCCCTCACAGCCCCATAATCTCTCCCTGCTCTTCCACCAGGCCTGTGCCATACCCCAACCTCCCCAACCTGTCCCCAGAGGGACACCTACTCCTGGACACGCCCCTGTCCCACAGGTATGCACCTGACTCTCCACATTTGTTCTCCCTCTGTCCCCACAAACATCCGTGTAATCCCCAACCATTCAAATGTGCCCCCACTCCACACCTCCCAGACACCTCTTTTTCATCATGTTCATGTTCACTGCCTGCCCACACAGCCTGTCACCCCACACCTTTATAGCTAAACCTTCAGATCCCTCACACTTGTCTCCAGGCCTCGCCCCTCCAGAAACACCTGTCCCTTTGCACAGCCCCTGTCTCCAGCCACCCGGCTCCTCAGGGTCTACCTTAACAATGAGCATAAAGAACACCTGTAGCATTTGTTAAGCACATGTGACACCTGTTCCCAGCCATCCATGCACCTGCTCTCTGACTTGCACATAATCCCGTGAGTTCTCAGACTTCAGCGCGAGATTCTGGTTCAGCAGGGCTGGGTTGGAGCCTGAGATTCTGCGTTTTGAAAAAGCTCCAGGTGATGGTGATGCTGCTTGTCCCCCACACGTTTGAGCTGGTCCTACTCACATGTCCCATGTCCGTTTCACCACGTGACACCTGCTTCCCCCACATACACCGATGAGGATGACAACTGATGACGACAGCTGCCAGCTCTTCAGCCTGCTTCCGTGGCAGGCACTGTTCTGTGTCCTACACATCTGTTGTCTCATCTAATCCTCATGAGAGCCTTATGAGGCAGGTTCTTACTCTTGTCCCCATTTTACAGAGAAGGAAACTGAGCCCAAAGAGGTGATGTAATTTCCTTGAGGTCCCAGAAACTGGTAGATGTTGGAGCTGGGAGTCCAGCAGAGGCTGTCTGTCTTCAGAGCCTGGTCTCCTGGCCATCCAAGTCCCCTTGCCTCCCACACCTGCCTCTCAGGTGAGCTCCTTTCCCTGCAGACACATCTGTCCACCTGTTCACTTTGGCAACACTTGCTTCTCACTCCCCGCTCCCCCACCCCGAGTCTCCCCTATACTCCAGCCTCACCTATTCATCCTCCATTCTCGCCTTCTTGGGCAACGCCTACCTCCGATGTGAAACCTGTTTGATCATCTCTTGCATCGAGGGGCTGGAGACTCTCTCTTGGGATGCTTGTTAAATTCAGATTCCTGGGCCCCACCCCAGCCCTTCTGATTTTGTCCTTCTGGAGCCAAGCCTGGGAATCCACACTTTTACAACCAGCACACACCCTTCCTCAGCAACACTGGAAAGGGGCTTCACACTGCGCTTTGAAACCCTTTCTCCTCCGAGGGGACGCTTGCTGCTTCCCAGCCTTCTGCTCTCCACGCCCAGCTGCTGGGTTGAGATCCGCCCTGGCCCATAGCTTGTCCTCTGTGCCCTCACCTGTCAGGCCCGGCCTCACAGCTCACACCTGTGTCCCGCTGACAGTGACCCCACAGCCGAGCTTGTCACCCCGCATCCAGGCTCCCACCTGCCCTCCAAGCTACATGCAGCCAGTGTGGTCCCTTCCCAACACACACCTGTTCCCCCAGACACACTCCCAGCCCCCCACCCACCTCTCTGTGCTCCCCTTTCTTTACTCACCTACCTTCATTTCCTTTCTCCAGCTCTCTTTTTGTCCCCATCTGCCCATCTCTGAATCTGAGTTTGTCTGTCTCTTTCTTTCTCTACTTGACCTCTCTTTCTCAGTGTCTCTGTGTCTCTTTGTAGCTCTGTCTCTGACTCTTTCTGTTTCTGGGTGCTGCCCTCTCTGCCTATCTCCCACTCCCCCCTTTTCTCTTTCTGTCCCTCACTCTCTCCTCTGACAGTGCCGACACTGAGAGGCCTAACCTCATACCAACCCGCATTCGAATCTGGCCTTCACTCCTCAGCCCTGGGTGGCTTTGGCTGTTGCTTTCCCTGCCTGAGCCTCAGTTTCCACATCTGTGAAATGGGTGCCATGACAGTTCCCACCTCCCAGGTTGTGCTCAGGGAAGAGGCGGGCCTGGGACGGACAGGGGCAGAACTTTCTGCGGGGGTCACCCTGTGTTCCTGGCTCTCCCCAGGGCTGCCGCCCCCCCTGCCACCCCCGGCCATCAGCGTGAGTGTGCATGGGAGGGGCGGTGGAGGGACAGATGGACAGAGGCATCCCGGCCAAGGCCTGGGCATGGGACCCTGCGTGGGGCTGGGGACAGGGATCGATCTGCCTTGGCGGCAGCGTGCGGGCCAGGATTGCATCTTGTCACAATAATTTATTGCTCTCATCCCGTCTGATCGATGGCGCTGAATTAGCACCATGCCTGATGCCCCTGGAGCCCCGAGCTTCCCCCAACATGGCTGGACCCTGGGCCTTCCCGGGCAGCCCAGGCACTTGGCCCCAGCCGGCCCCAGGCCCCAGCCCACAGCCCTGCTCCCCTGCCCCCGTGTCCCCTTTTCTCTCCCTCTGTGTGTCTCTCCCCTGTTCCTCTGACTCTCTGTCCCTCTTTCCCCCTCATTTGTGCTCTCCTGGGTCCTTGACCCCATTTCCCAGCACCTCTGAATCCCATTTCTACCTTCCTTATTCTCTCCAACCCTCGGTCCCTCCCTTTCTCCCCAGTTGTCCCCATTTTCTTGTCCCTTTAGTCCCGTCTCTCCATCCCTCTTGTTCCCGTGTCTCGGTTTCCCATTCACCTGTCCCCTGTGCCTTCACCCCAGGCCTGGCCGCCCTCCTCACCTCCTCCTGGGTCTCTGGCTTCCTCTCCCTTCGCCTCCCCACCTCATCTCAGTTCCCTGTGAGCAGCACTTCCCGAGCACATCCTCGGAGCCAGGTGCCAGGTGCAGGGCGTGCAGGGCCCTGCTGTGTCGTGATGCCCCTCATCCTTGGCGCCCGGGGCCAGCTGGCTCTGGGTGCTGGGGCCACCCTTCCCTCATCCTGGCTCCCAGCTCCTTGGCACCATGAATTAACATTTTTGTCCACTTCTGTCACCCTGTCTCTCTGATGTAAGAGATGGGATCAAAAAGTCCTGCAGTAGAACAGGGCCTGTGGTCTGGGGGTGCAGTGAGAGTGGGGTGAGGGGGAGTTGGAGCTGGGATTGGGGTGGGAGTGGATTTGGGGTGAGGGGATGAGGCTAGGAATGGAGCTGGGAGAGGGGATGGGGTGAGGTTGAGGGTGGGATGGAGCTGGAATTAAGAAAGGCTCTGGGGTTGGAGAGAGGTTGGGGTTCAGGATGAGTAAGACTGGAAAGGTATGGATGGGGATGGGGATGGATTTGGGGGAGAGGATGAGGTTGAGTGTGGAGCTGGGATTGGGGTGCAGTTGGGTCAGGGTGAAGAGGAAGAGGGTGGGGGTGGGTGCTGGGGTCGGGGGGGCAGCTGGGAGGCAGGCCCGGCCCCCTGGGGGACCCTGAGCTCCAGGCCTGCAGAGGGGCTGCGTCGGACTGGGGTGGGGTGACGAGCCCCCACCCTGGGTGGGTCCCCACTCGCCCCTTTCCTGGCCCCACCCACCTGCCCGTAGTGCCCCGGCTCTCCCTCACCCACTCTTTTGCTTCTGCCCTAATCCCTCAATTTTCCGCCTCCCTGCCCCTTCCTCCTTCGTTTCTGACCCCGGCCCTGGCGCCGCCCGCCCTGCTCCCCTCCATCTCTGATTGTCTCCGCTGCAGGCCCCTCCACTCCCCGCCTGCTCGTGCTCCCTAACCCGAGCCCCCCCCATCTGTCTGTCTGTCCCTTTGTCTCTGACCATCTCTTCCTTCTCTGTGTGCTCTCTCTCCTGGGGTCATGCACCCCCTCTTTGTGAGACTCTTCCTCTCTGTGATCTCCCTCTTTCTCCATCTCCGCATCTCTCTTCTCTCCGTCCCTCTCTGCGTCTCTCCTCTGTGGGTTGGTATCTGTCCCTCTTCCGATGCATTGCAGCCCCTTTCTCTCTCTGTCTCTCTTGTCTCTGTCTCCCTCCTCTCTGCATGCACCTTATCTCTCTCACTCTCTCCTTCTTCCTGTGTCTGTGTCTCTCCATCTCTCTGTCTCTGTGCATCTCTCTGAGTCTCCGGGTCTCTGTCCCTTCATGTCTCTGTTCATCCCTCGGTGTCTCTGGGGGAGCAGCTGAGCACTGGTCGCTGTGGCGCCCCCGCCCTCCGCGCCCCTCCCCCAGGCTGCTTGGCAGGCGGGGTGCGTGGCGCTGCGGCTCCCACTCCCCGGGGGACGTTCCCCGCCGCCCCTGCTCCCAGCGCTGCCTGCAGCCCCAGGGACGTCCCTGCAGAGACCCGGAGCTGCCCGGCCGAAAAAAGCACGGGAAGGGGGCCGGGGGTGCTCCGGCCTGGCCTGCTGCCTCCCAGTCGCTCCACCTTGTCTGGGCAGGAGGCCCGGGCCTGTCTGTCTGCCAGTCTGTCCGTCTGTCCCACTTGCACAGTGCAGCCTCAGCAGAGGTTCCTCTGTGTGTGTCTTTGTGTGTCTCTCTGTGCGTGTGAGAGAGAGCCGTGGGGACTGTGTGTGTTAGTGAGTGTGCGTCTGTGGCCCCGTGTGTGTGTCAGTGGCTTGGCTATCTTTTCATGTGACAGGTGGCTTGCATGTGGCACTCAGCTGTGTGCGTCTGGGTGTGAATTCCACCACTCCGGAGCTGTGTGGTGTCCGTGCCTGTAGTTTCTGTGTGGTGTGGCCTCGCAGGGTGTGACAAAACGACTCCCAGCTCTGAGGGGCCGGGAGACACGATGGCTCAGCCCAAGGAGGACAGGATGGGAGGAAGGCCCTGGGACGGGCTGGGGTGTGTGGGTGCGAGAGGCGCAGGATGCAGTCACGAAACTCCCCAGGCTGCGTGTCAGAGGCTGCCGTTGCAAGTGTGTGTGGCCGTGTGTTTGTGTTAGGGTGGCTGCTATGTCTCTAAGCCTGGGAGCTTGGGTGTGAGTCTGAGTCTGGATGGGGACAGGGTTGTGTGTGTGTGTGTTTTGGGGTGAAGCATGTGCTAGTGCATTAGCTCTATGGCCCTGCCCTGTTACCAGGACCGTGGATCTGTGGTGTGTGTGTGTGTGTGAGTGTGTGTGACTATAGTCATTTGGGGGCTGGATAAGGAGCGTTGGTTAGCAAGTGAGCGAATCTGTGCATGACTGACCCTAAAGTGCTTTAATGTGTGTGTGTGACCACATGTGTTTGTGGTTTGTACTTCTGTGTGTCTGCTAGATGGTGTGTGTGTGCAACTTGCGTGAGCTCATGCCTCTGTGTGTGTGTGAGGCTGTGTCTGTGGGGCTGTGGTGGTGTTGCTGTGTGTTTGGTGTCACTGCACATGCTTTTGTGTGTTCTTGGGACTGTGTGTGTGTCTCTGGGTGTGTTGTGACTGGGTTTCAGTCCCTGTGTTTTGGGCGCCTGTGAGTGGATAAGTCAGCTCTCGGGTGACCCAGCCCGCTGTGGGGAGACGGCACGTGTGTGTGTGTAACATGCACCTCCCAGGCACCAGAGACAGCCCTGCCCAGGCTCAGGCCTGAGCCTCTGGGTGTTGTGGGCAGGGGTGGGGGGAGTTCTAGGGTGGGGGGGGCAGGCCCAGGAAAGCCCCATCACCTTTCTGCCCCTTCCTCTCCAGGATGGCCGTGGGGGTCTCCATGGGGGTTTCCACGGGGGTCTCTCCCGAGCCTGTGCGTGCGCACACATGGACGTCATCTGTGTGGACAGGTGTGTTTGCATACGCATGTAGAGTGTGCCAGCAGGGAGCTGGGCTGTGTGCACCCAGATGGGACAGGGTGGAGACGGGTGGGTGGGGGCCTGGGTGGCACCTTCAGGGGGTGGGTGTGCAGGGGCGTGTGCACA
The DNA here is from genome assembly GCA_004027775.1 of Bradypus variegatus. Lineage (NCBI taxonomy): Eukaryota > Metazoa > Chordata > Mammalia > Pilosa > Bradypodidae > Bradypus > Bradypus variegatus. The sequence goes on from PVKY010005623.1 coordinate 14,885, forward strand.
CGGGGTCTGCTGCGTATGCCTCCACCACGCGTGTGCATTGGCATGTCTGGCACGGCCTAGGGAGGGCCAGGCCCCCAGATTGGGTCTGAATGTGGGGCACGGGCGTGTGCAGATGGTGTGTCAGGGTGTGTGTGTGTGTGTGTCCTGAGAGCGATGTGTGTGTGTGTTGGTGTGTGTGTGCGTGTATGCGGGGGTGGTGGCAGGAGAAGGGTCTCGGGCAGCGTCTCTCTCCTCTTTAGACAGAGCCCCGGAGAAGATATGAAATTTAAAAAAAAAATCAATTTTCATTCCACTTGTGCAGATTGTGTTAAGGGGAGGTGGGGGGGCCTGGGTGAGGGGGTTGGGGGGGCGGTGAGGCCCGAGGCGGCTCCCGAGGCTGCCGCGCAGCTTAGAGAAATCAAAACAACTGGTTAAACCCCAGCCCGGGGGGCCGGGGTGGTGGGGGGTGAGGAGACTGAGGCAAAGAGAGACACAGACAGACAGATGCCCAGAGACAGTGAAGGAGAGAGACCGAGAGACAGAGATGCCCAGATGATGCAGAGAGAGACACTCAGGGATTGCAGAGAAAAAGAGATGGAGTGAGAGAGACAAGTATGCATTTCACACCCACACCCACACAGATGCACACACTTGCGAAATGCACACACAGATGGACAGATGGTGGCAGGAGCAAAGGGGAACCTGGGGTGGAGTTCAGGCTGCCCCGTGGGTCTGGGTGTGCCCCTGGGGGAGGTGCTGAGCTGGCCCACGTCTTTGGGGCTGTGATCCTCTTGTGTGCGCTTGTGTGTCTGTGACTGGGCATGTGGGGCCGTGTGCATTGCCATCTGGGTGTGGTTGTTGGTGTGGAGGCCACTGTGTGCATCTCTGTGCCTTCATGTGTGACGGAGTCTGTGTACCCTCGGGAGCCCAGGTGCTTAGCTGTGTGGCTCTGTGTGCTTCTGGGTCGCTTGCGTGTGTCTGGCTGTTGGTGTGTGTGACTGGGTGTGTTGTGTCCTGTGGCACTGTGTCAGTGTGTGTGTGGATCTGTTGCTGTTTGTGAACCTTGGTGTGTGCTATAGTGTCTGCATGGGTCTGTGTCTGTGATTTGTGATTGTGTGTCTGGGGGTGAATTGGTGTGTGTCTGCGTGCAGTTGTGTCTTGTTTCTGGGTGAACATCTGTGACCGTGCTGATGTGTGTGATTGCACGTGACGGGCTGGTCTGTGACTTTGCCGAGGTGTGTGACCATGTGATATGCGTCGGGTGTGACAGTGGCTTTGATGTGTGGGTCAGTGCTGGGTATGAGGCTGCGTGTGACATGGTGGACATACGGGTCAGTGTGATGTGTGATGGGTGTGACAGTGGAGCTGTGTGTGCCTGGCTTGGTGTTGGTGTGTGGGTCTGTCTGGCTCTGCTTGGCCAGGAAGGGGGGAGCCTCTCCTGCCCAGCCCCTTCCCCGCTGCCGCACACACACACACGCACAGACACGCACACACACTCTGATCGGTGCCATGGCTGCGGGCGGTGGAGGGGGGGCAGGGGGGTGGAGGAAGCAAAATAAAATTAAAAATTAAAGCTTGCCCGGAGTCCCCATCCGCACCGCGCCGGCCGGCGGGGAGGGGCGGGGGTTACAGCAGCTCCCCCTCCGCAGCTGCCCGGGCAGGAGCCGTCTGTCCAGCTGTGGAGCTGTCCTACCAGGCCCCTGCCCGGCCCCGCAGCCCCGCAGCCCCGTCCCCACCGGCGCCCGCTCCCCTCCATCGGTCGATCGGCGATCAATGGGGCCGGGGGCAGGATGAGATCAAAGGGGCCCCAAGAGAGGGACCCTGGGACAGCAACAGGGACGAGGAGACCGCGACGGAGGGACGCGGGGACGGGGTCGTGGGGACGAGGAGGTGCGGGAATGTGGAGGCACAGACCCCAAAAACAGAGAGATGTGGAGGTGCCGAGACGGGGGACAGCGGCACGTGCAGAGACGGAGAGGCCCCGCGGCCCCAGACGGTCCCGACAGAAGCGGCCGGGGTGGGGCCGGGTGGGGCAGGGGCAGGGCCGGGTGGGCAGCGACGCCAGGGCAGAGACGGAGAGGGTGGGCAGAGACGGCGCGATGAGACGCAGAGACGCGGGCAAGAGACGCGGGGGGAGCGTGGGAGCAGGGCCCGGAGCGCCGATCCCACGGCTCCTCGTTATAACGTGTCCGGAGGAGGCGGCGGGGAGTTGAAAGCGTTGGGAAGAGAAATCAAAACCAACACGGAAATGAGAGGGG
>PVKY010005624.1:0-17114 GCA_004027775.1 Bradypus variegatus
GTTTGCTGACCCCTGGGGTAGAACAGGGACAGCTTGCCCAGAACCTACATGGGTTCAGAAGGGAGATGATCAGGATTACCTGAGAGCAATCTCTGGGGTGACTGGCAATAAGCTGTCTGGACAGAGCCTCCCCTGTCCTGGCAGACTGTGTACGCTGCACCCATATTTGGCTTCCCGTGGCATTGGTGGCCTTTCCCCAGTGGGGAGGCTGCACCTGCCCTTGCCGTTCCCCGGGGTCTACAGCAGCCAGCTCCCCAGGACTCCCTGAATGCCTGGCACTTAGGATCAGAATCTTACGTGGCACATGTGAAAATGGTCTTATCCTTGTGGGATGCATATTTTTGGTTTGGGCACCAAAGATTCTGATAGAAAATGAGACAATTTCTGTGACTGACCTTTTTTTTTTAATTCAGTTTTATTGAGATAAATTCACATACCATACAATCATCCATGGTGTACAATCAACTGTTCACAGTACCATCTTTCAGTTGTGCATTCATCACCCTAATCTATTTTTGGACATTCTCCTTACACCAGAAAGAATCGGAATAAGAATAAAAAATAAAAATAAAAAAAGAACACCCAAATCACCCCCCCATCCCACCCTATTTCTTATTTAGGTTTTGTCCCCATTTTTCTACTCATCTATCCATACACTGGATAAAGGGAGTGCGATCCATCACACTGTCACCCCTTGTAATCTACATTGTTACGTGACTGACCGTTTTTATTTTTTTATTTTGGAAAAACATGCTTCATGTGCACTTCTGGTTACCCTAAGTGCAAATATGCCTAGCTAGGGCTACATCTGGGTTACAAAGCAGGCGGTGGGGGTGGGTGGGAAGGCAAAGGGATTAAAGTGTCGGATAGATACATGCATCTTTTTTTTTTTAAAGAACTTTCTCCTAAATTGCCAAGATATGACACAATCCTTTTGGTAAACCCTTGGGAGATAGCGTGGATTAGCAGAAATGAATGGGTTTGGTGACAACTCTTCCATGTCCCAGCTATGTGAGTTTAGCGTATGTTTCTTAGCCTTCCTGAGCCTGAGTCTGTTCATGAATAATTAAAATGATGAAAGTATTACCTACCTCATAAGATTTCTGTGAGGATTTGGAGGGTTAAGTTCCTGGCACTAAGTAGGTACACAATGTATACCAATTTCTCTCATCCTAATGATCTATAGCCCCCACCTTAGAGTATAATATCCAACAGTATCCTACAAAATCAAATACGTCAGTTTTTAAGAGTGCCAAAGTTATCATTTCTTGTTTGCTTCGTTGGCTTGAAAAACATCTTTGTTTCATGACTTTGACCACTTGAGTAGAGGTATGCAAAAATCACAATTTTATAGATTATAAGAGTCACACAAATAGCTAATGCAAATGATCCAGTGGCAAAAACCATTCTATCTTAAGAGCCCTCTTTTCTTATTTGTACCGTATTTCCCCTTTCCACTCACTCAGAGAAATGAGTGGCCTTGAACTCCGTTTCACTCTGCCTGGGGAAGAAATATTCTGGGGCTGTTTATTTATAGTCAATGTGGTCTGACTGGGCCTGGGATGGGGACGGAACTCCAGAACATAAAACTGCAGGCCTGGAAGGAGCTGAGGTGTCCCCTCCTTCAGTGCCCTGCTCTGTAGGGAGGAGAGAGTTTACCACAAACATCTCATTGATGGTGAGGTGGGTACCGAAGCAGGTGCCGGCCCCACGCTATCACCAGTTTGCTAGTGACCTCAGCAAATTCGCTAATACTGTGGGACTTCCCTTAAAATGCAAATAGAATGCAGAGGCAAGGGCAGGGAATTCATCAGCCAAGGTCAGCGTGCCAGAGCCAGCTGCCCCTCCGTGGCTCCAAGGAAAGGTTGTGCAGAGACAAACCAGCCAGCGAGACCTCACCTGGCAGAGGCCTGGAGTTCAGCACGTGGAGCCAGACAAGGAGTTTAAACTTTGGGACATTTGAGTATCATGGCCTCTGTGCACCTCCCACTCCAGCAACGACAGCAATGGGACACAATGGCAATACGAGGTCTGTTGTGACCACTGTGGGTGTCCAGCCCAGCCCCTCTTCACAAGCCTGCTCACCCATCCCCCAGCTGCTGTGAAGGTTGGCTGCTAAGGACTCTTTTCTAGCGAACTTGGCCCAGCTCAACAGGAGCTGCCTTGTCTATCCCCCAGTGACTGAATGAAAAAGAAATACTAAAGATGGGCCCTTTGCCTCAGGGTGGGGTGCAATTCATGCTCCAGAGCTCTCTTGTGGGATCAGGCTAAAGCAGACTCCATGTGAGATCACACATCCTTGTTCCACCCCTTCCCCTGCCCCATGCTGCTCCCCTTCCCCCCCGAGTTCCTCCCCAGTAAATCAATGGTAGGAGAATCTCCATCTCAGGCTCTGCTTCTAGGAACCCAGTCCAAGACAAGGTCTGTTACAGATCTTAACACACCCCATTTCTTGTGACTGGTGCTGAATAAATTTTGACCCATCGATAGTTCCTGTCCTCAGCTGGTCCCCCCACCTCTGGCCAATCTCCTTCCTCTCTGGACAGCTTCTGGGTGTTCTGCCAGCACTTGCTCCATCAGCAGAAACTCACTTGCCTGTAGCTGCTACCGGGCCACATGGAATTGTGATGGCTCTTTGGGCAGCTTCATACAGGAGCAATATCCTTTCTGCTTATTGAATCTCAGAATTCATTTTAGCACTGAAGACAGCAAATAAACCCAGACAATACAAGGCAGCTCTGTGGTTATGACTCGAAGAGATGAATCACATGGTTCATCCTCTCGAGTTGTGTTCCGTGCCGTATCAGCTTCATCTGAAACTCCAGACACGAGAGCAGAGAAGATTGTCAGAAGACTGGAAACTTTGGTCTGGCTTTGATATTGTGTCTGGGGACGATGAATTTGGGGTGGGAGAGATAGCAGATCCTCCCCAGCCCCTCTCCATCTCCATTGGGCCATTGGCCCTCCCACCGATAGGTTTCAATATCCTGTGAAGCTGATCTACCCATGTCAAGAACATAGCTTTTATACATCACCCAAGGTAAGAAACCCTCTGCTACCTTCTGCAAAGAGGAGGGAACCACTGAAGAGCCCCGGAGTGGGGAAAGCAGGGCTGCCGAGAGCAGGGGCCTGCTGTAGTGAAACTATGTATTTGAATATTCCCGGATAATAGTAGCCATTGTCACCTGTGGGTGCTGGGATTGTTGCTGATATTCATTTATTTTATGAAGGGTATTTTCTAATTTTTCTATGATATAACATTTATATAATAAGGAAAAAGTTTTAAAAGCAGTTACATACAGCACAAGTTCATTTTTTCTAAACACAATTACTCATGGATATACACACATGTACGTATAGGAAAAATACTGGGAATATGTGCACCAAAATGTGTGGAGTGCTTTTTTTGGGCTCGTCTCTTTTCTATTTATCAATATTTTCAAATACTTCTAAAACATACATACATATACATATTTATGTATGCATACATAAAATCTGTGTTCCAACAAAAGCATGAGGTTGATGCTCTGTAGCAAAGTGTGCTTTCTGAGCATCTCATGGACCTGCACAGTGCTAGCCAACACAGGTGGCCTCTCAGGGTCAGTGCGGTCTGACTGGACTCAGGAGATGAGGAGGGAAAGCAACGACATAAAACTGCGGATCTGAAAGGGACCCAGGCCTCACCTCCATCAGGTATGCCTCTGACCAGGTGAGACACAGCTTGGGAGTCAGCGACAGGAGCCTTCCAGGGGTGAACGAGAGAGCTATTTCAGGACAGGGCAGAGATGACAGAGCTTGTCCCTTCGGGCATGACTTTTGTAGGAGGCAAGCCAGCAAAACCTTCTCCAGAACGTTGTCCCCGATGCACTCACGCCAGTGGCCTTTCCCGGTCTCAGTCCCCAGATGAACTCCATTCTTCATCTGACTCAGGTTATGGCTCCAGGTTATCCACTCAATTTATCACCATGCCTTGGGTTGGAGTCTCTATGGCCTTTACTTTTTGTGTGGGGGGGGCGGGATGGGAGATAATCTTTCTCTTCTTAAAGGCAATGTTTTCAGTTCTGCTTTTCTCCTCTCCTCTCAGTTATTGCTTTTCCTTCTGTTTCTCAGAGTTTCTGATTCAGGTCCTGGGTGGAGCCTAAGAATTTGCATCTCTATCATAAAGTTCCCCGGTGGGGCTGATGCTGCTCATCCAGGGACCACACTTCAGAACCAAGCTCTAGAACAATCTCGAGTATTCACTCAAGAGTGAGGAGATGATCAAGGAAAAGCAGCTGTAACAATCCTTTTAAAAGTCTTTTAAACATGTTTTTTATTAAGTCACTTTAAGAACTTCTGAAAACCAGGAAGAACCCGACACTACTTCCCCACTATGCTATAACATAGAATCAAGGGTGAGAAAAGCCTTGCGATCATTATTTATTCTCCAAGAATTCAGCTTTTAAAAAATCCCACTAGTGCCAATATTATGCCTTGGGTTTAAAACCAGCTTTTGAAAGTCTGCTCATCTGCTAAAGTTTACACACTTGAAAATGAAACCTATATGCCTTTTTAAATTAGTCATTTTCATGAAAGACACCAGGCTCAGAGGAAATATTGATTTTACCATTTTGGCACTTTGCTGGATAATTTGCAGAGTGTGGGACAGTGCGTAGTAAGATACATCATGAAAACACTTTGCCACTGTGATCAAGGGTGCTGGGTGTTGGGGGCAGTGTGGCCAGACACAAAACAACCTCTGTTAGGGCAAATAACATAATTTCGAACTCCCACTCTCCCAGTTAGGTAAGGGAGACAGAACTAGTGTTCTCTAACTTTTTGGAGATTCTCTCCTTCCCCTCTAAAAGGAATGTCTTATAATGCTTGGATTCCTTTTCCTAAATCAAATAAAGAAAAAGATACATACACATCTCTGGAGGAAAATGTCTGTATTAAAAGCCAAAAAAAACCACAGAAGTACAATTAGAAATGCCCACCAGGCCACATCACTGAGTAGATCGACTTGGAAAAGCTTCATAAAGTTCATTTTCAGCAGCAATAACATATCGGTGTTAAATCCTGACCATGCCCCCAACCCCACCTTTTAAAACAAAATCTTAAAAAAACTTAAACTTCAAATACAACTATGTTCAGATACAAAGAACTTCTCTTACTACAGCAATAGCAATTGAATCTCTTTTTTTGTTTGTTTTTTACTAAAACTTTCATTTAAAACAGTTATTAAATATATAAAACAAATACACAGGATTTGGTCATTTTCTGCCATAAATATGGGGCACCTGGGTGCGGGGAGGGAAGAGGAGAGACGGATGCAATGAAGGGGAAAGGGCCCCATTACCCTCCTGTCTTCAAAGCTGCGGATCCCACCTCTCATTCTAAGTAAAGGCTTGCATCCTGCTTTTCGGAATAAGAAGCGCAGCACACACACACCTTGCTTTTCAAGCACGCTGGGGCCTCTCTAGCGGCCCCCTCCCCGGAAAAGAACTAACGGTCACTACAGCACGAAGCACACCGGCCGAGTCTCCCGGCGGGAAAGGCACCCGAGAGCGCGAACACAGGGCGGACGCGGGGAGGAGCGGAGAGGGTCACTTGGTCGCCGCCCCCGAGGTGACGGCCGCGGCGGCAGCGGCTGCAGCGGCGGCGGCGGCGGCGGCCGCGGTGGTCCCCGCCGGCACTGCAGCGGGGGCGGCCGCGGGGGCGCTGGCGGTGGTCCGGCGCTGCTCCATGCCGTTGGGCAGGAAGCCGGCGATGATGGGCACCGGCCAGATGAGGGCAGCCACGCTCCACACGACGATGACCAGGGTCATGAAGCAGGCCACCAGCGTGGACTCGATGGGCTTGCGGTTAAGCCGCCAGCCCGGCTCGCCCTGCAGCTCCTCCAGGCTGAAGTCCAGGCAGCAGAAATGAAGCGGCTCGCCCTGCAGCCACAGCGGCCCGGGAGGCTCCGCAGCGGGGTAGGCGGGCAGCGCGGTGGGCGCCCCGGCGGTGGCGCCCGCGGGCCGGAGGCGGCCGGGGCGGCGGCCGCGCACCCAACCGCAGCCCACGCAAAGGCGCAGGTCCTGCTGTGCGCCGCCCGCCGCCAGCCCCAGGTGCTCGATGAGCAGCGGCGGCCCGACTCGGTGGAAGGCGGCGGCGAAGAAGGCGCGGCCGTGCGAGTTGGTGGAGAACAGCAGCAGGTCGCACTGGAAGCCCCGCGGGCGGCCCCAGCGCACGAGCAGCGAGCTCAACATCTGCCGCTGCACGCTGATGTTGCACGGCGCCGCCACCGCCTCCTCCGGGCCCAAGCGCTCGGGAGACCCGGGGGCCGCCGAGGCCAGCAGCCGCGGGGCGGCGGGCTCTTCCGGGGACGACGCGTTGACAGAGGCGTTAGGGGGTGCCCCGAGGAGGCCTGGCGCGTCCGCAGCCCCGCCGCGAGCGGCGGGCAGCGGGCAGGCGGCGGCCAGCAGCGCGGCGAGCAGGGGCAGCATGGCCTGTGGCGGACGCCTAAGCGCGCGGGGCTGGCGGCGGCTGCATGGCGCGCAGGCGACTGGCCGGCGAGCAGACGGCAGGACCGAGGGAGCCGGCGGCCAAGAGGAGGGAGGGCGCGGTGGGCGCCAGTCAGCCCAGCGCTCGTGGGCGGCGCGGAGGCGGTGGCGGCGGGTCGTTCTGCGCGGGGTCCCTCCCGGCCCGCGCTGCGTCTGGGGTTCCCCGCCGTCCCCCGCGTCAAGGCCCTCGGACGGCCGGGTGGCTCTGCGGGGCTGGGCGCTCGCCGGTGCAGGATTCCCCGGCTCGGCTCCGCCTCCCGCGCGCCCCGCCCAGCACCGCCCTCCTCTCGCCCCGGCTCGGGGACTCGCGGGAGGGCGGGTTCCACGCGCCAGGCGGGTAGTGGGGGTGGAATCGCCCCGGCCCGGCAGCTTTGGCTCCCGCGGGATGCGCGGCAGAGTGCGGGGGTGGGACTCCGATACAGATGTTCAGGCCGACCAGGATCCGGGGAGGGGCTGTCGCCGGGCGGGTGGAGGAAGCCGCAGAGCCGCTGGGTTTAGAGAAGGCTGAGGAATGTGTCCTGGCGCTGCAGCTACTGGGAGCGAGTGCGGATCCGAGCAGAGTAGGCACTCTGGGCGAGCTCTGTCCTCGGAGGGAGACTTGCAGGGTGTGAAGGACCCCGAGACCATCCCCTTGTCACGCCTGCAGGGAGCCTGCGATGTCGCACTTAGTGTTCATCTGTCCCCCTCGTTTTACGGCCGGGAAACTGAGGCCAGAAGAGGGGAAAAAAGCTTCCAAGGCCACCCTACCGTAGGAGCCAGAACCAGAACTCTTTCTGCCTTTCTACGGTGTCTTTTGAAATCTCAAATCTGGAGAGTTGGTTTGTTTTTTTAATACGTCTCCAGCACAGAAGAACCTCTTGGCACGCAAACCCTGGGGAAAATTTCAAGAACTTTATGGATTTTGGGGGTGGAGGATGGCTGGTGGGAATACAAGCTCTGTAGCTGTGTGGCTGCGGGTTTCCCGAGTGGGACCTGGACTCCCGGGAAGCCGCGGCCTCCCAGGCCGGGTCCGTGCCTGCCAGGTCGAGTGAGCGCGCATTTATGAAAGATTCGCCTGTAGAATCGTGTTAAGGAATTCATTCCTGTTAGGATGTTAAAGTGGCTAGAGGTCTGTCAAGAATAATGTACCAATATCAGATTTATATTAAAAAGCACATTTTCCTAGGAATTCAGCTTCTTACATTTGGGAAAAAAAAAATTCATTGACGGCTCCCTAAAGGAATGACCCCTGTGACTTGAAGCCTTTGTCCTCCATGAACACCAGGGATTTCTGAGTCTGAGAAAGGAAAGGGGTGGAGGGAGCTGAAACGGTGTGAATAACATGGCCCTCTTTGCAAACCAGCTGACCTTTGTGAAGCTCTGCAAAGACAAAAGCTGAGAGAGTAGGACACACAGAGAAGCTCAGAAAGAAAGCCACAGAGCAAGCAGCCAGAGGCTGAGAGAAGGACCAGCAGAAGCCGCTGTGTGGCTTGCCATGTGACAGAGGAGTCCGGGATCCCTTGTTGATGTCTTGATTTGGACATTTTCATGGCCTCAGAACTGTAAGCTTGCAAACTAGTGAAACTTGTAAGCTTGTTAAAAGCCAGGCCATTTCTGGTGTAATGCGTTTCGACAGCTTTAACGAACTAAAACAGAACTATATCGCTAGGTATCCCGGCTGATTGCATTGCTGGAAGCTTTTGTCCATTGTTTTCTCACAATAAGGTAAAAACTGGTTGAGGCAGTTGTAAAAGCCTCAAAATGTAACAGCCTCAAAATATAGGTTCTAAAACACCCTGGCTTCTTTCTAGCGGGGCGAGTAATTCATTCTGACTTGACTTGGCTTCCTCATCTGAACAGTGGGGTCAGTGATACCTGCCTTGCAGGGATGGTGTGATAATAAATGCATGCAACCCAGTGTCTGTCTGTCTGTAGTGGTACTCATGTGGTGGCTGCCATGTTGTAGTTACTGTGAGTCCAGCCTAATAAGCTGGTTGTCTGGAATGGCTCTTAGTTTCTACATAAAGGGTTAATTTCCCCCTGATAGGGCATGGGGCTCTCCTCTTGCTCAAATCTTGGTGGCTTTCTTATCTGTAAGGGGTACGATTGGAGAAGACAATGTGAATTTCTGCATTTTTATTAAAAATTACTTTTCCTTTTAGCCTTGCATGCTAGGAACAGAATCTGCTGCCTGATGTGGCTTAACAGTTTGGTCTGAGCCATGTGGCTAGTGAAAAGCCCAAGAACCTGGCTGAGAGAGCCCAGTCTTCAAGGGGTGCATTTTGAACCAGGCCATTGTCTCAATGGTGGGTGATACTCTCCAAGGTTTCAGCCAGAGGTGGGCATTTCCTGAGCTTCTCCTGGACTTGCCTGGCCTGCCTTTGCAGCAGAAAAGGCAACGAAGAAGAAAGAAGACAGGGTTCCGTATGGGGAGCCAAGGGTCCACCAAAGGTTGTGTACCACAGAACTGTACCCCGGCACCCTGAATTCTGCTGACTTCTCAGCACGTGCCGAAGACTTAGCCACCTTGCCCTTATTCATGGGGATGATTCCGCAGCTTCTGTGCTCTCCAGATCGGTTTGCTTTTTTGGGCGGTTGGAATTTGGGAAGAGAAGATAACAAGTAAGTCATTTTCTGTCTTCTTTATTGGTGTATTACCATCTCAAGGAAGAGTGCAGTGCCTGGCACAGGATAGTATTTGTTGATTGAATGAATTTACCTTTTATTAACAGCTCTTGTTAGCTATCATTTATTTAGTATTTTCCACGTGCCACTTTACACACACTATCTATACTCTTCACGACAATCAGATAGATGGATGTGATGCTGATTTTACAATGAGAATACAGGCTCAGAGAGGGCAAGTAACCTACCTGATGCCCCACAGCAACTAGTGGCAAAGCTGTATGTCAGTCCAGTCTCCCTGATTGAAATGTTTGTGTTCTTAAAGGAGACAGTGGCATCTCATCTCATGGGGCAAGGGAGGGATGGGTTTCAAAGTCTGTGCGTAAGTAGAAGGACTATATGGTGCATTTCTATTTGTTCTGAGAAAATAAATAAACTTTCAATTGAGTTGCCTTTTTTTTTAATTTGGTTGCTTTTTTTAAAATATTCATTTTATTGAGATATATTCACATACCACGCAGTCATATAAAACAAATTGTACATTCGATTGTTCACAGTACCATTACATAGTTGTACATTCATCACCTAAATCAATCCCTGACACCTTCATTAGCACACACACACAAATAACAAGAATAATAATTAAAGTGAAAAAGAGCAATTAAAGTAAAAAAGAACACTGGGTGCCTTTGTTTGTTTGTTTGTTTCCCTCCCTTATTTTTCTACTCGTCCATCCATAAACTAGACAAAGGGGAGTGTGGTCCTTATGGCTTTCCCAATCCCATTGTCACCCCACATAAGCTACATTTTTATACAATTGTCTTCAAGATTCATGGGTTCTGGGTTGTAATTTGATAGTTTCAGATATCTACCACCAGCTACCCCAATTCAATAGAACCTAAAAAGGGTTGTCTAAATTGTGAGTAAGAGTGCCCACCAGAGTGACCTCTCGGCTCCTTTTGGAATCTCTCTGCCACTGAAGCTTATTTCATTTCCTTTCACATCCCCCTTGTGGTCAAGAAGATATTCTCCATCCCACGATGCCAGGTCTACATTCCTCCCCGGGAGTCATGTTCCACGTTGCCAGGGAGATTCACGCCCCTGGGTGTCTGATCCCACGTAGTGGGGAGGGCAGTGATTTCACCTTTCAAGTTGGAGTTGCCTTTTTAAAGGCATGTATTATAAATGTATAACAGCATTACACAAAGATTGGAAAACGGGAGGAAACATTGTAATCCCAGCTGTCAGACATCTTTACTTTTCTGCATCTTCATCATCTTTCTTTTCTGCATTTTACACTTTCTTCAAAGTTTGCAATATTACCTCTGCAAAAAAAAGAAAAAAAGCAGGATATTATATGAAAGTCTCACCACACTAAGTGAGCATGGCAACTGGTTAAGAACTCTGCCTGAGCTACAGGCAGAGAGACCTGTTCGTAAACTGTGGCTCCCAGCCACCTCTCAGAGCCATCTCCTACCGCCCTCCCTGCCCCTCCCCTGCTTTGTTCAGGCATACTGCTTCCTTCCTGTTCCTTGACTGCACCAAGCCTTTGCCCCTGCTATTTCCTCTGCCTGGGACACTTTTTTTAGATATCGAATTTGCTTACTCCCTTGCTTTCTTTCACCTCTGCTCAGATGTCACCTCCTCAGAGATGCCTTTCCTGACCACCCTCAAGAAAACAGTCCCCGTCCCCACCAGCCCCATCACTCTCCATCCCTTTACATGCTGTTCTGCTTCTTCCGGGTATTTATTGTCAGCTGACACACTGGGTGCTTTTCTTACGTTTGCTGTCTCTCTCCCTTTACTAGAATGTCTCCTTCCTGAAAGCACAGACCTTATCTGTTTTGTTCAGTGAAATGGTACATGGCACACAGCAGGGCCTCAAACAATAGTTGACAAAGGAATGAGCTAACCCAGCAGGCAGGATGTGGGCAGCAACTTAGGGGGCGGGGGGTGAACAGAACCACAGCAGTTCCATAGCAGCAAGGCTAAGGCAGTCCCTGCCAGCCTGTGGCCAGTGGTGCCCAACTGCCCTTACTCTGCCCAGGGCTGGCTGGGGAGCCTTGCTGGGGACCCACCTGCCCAGCAGAGTCTGGCATGCAAGGCTGAAATAACATCACAAGCCCTGATGCTGGCAGCACTGAGGAGCATGAGCTGACCCGAGGCGAATTACTATGAAGAATGTTCTGGATGAGCCCAGATTTTCCTTAGATCAGTTTTAAGGAAGGAAGACAATGAGACCCCTTCCATTCCCCATATGCTGTGATTTTTATAAAATGAATGAAGACTTTGACAAATCTCTGTTTTGTTCATAAAACAAGGACAGTGAGTTTTTCTGTATGGACTATATTGTTAGAAAACAATACTTGAGGACTTCAAAGAAAATAATTAGTAATGATGCACAGTAATTTCTTTCTCTTCATTTCCTACATCCCTTACCGGTATTAGCTAATTTTTCCTTATACTGCCTATTGAAGTAATAATAATAAAAAAATAATAAAAAATAAAAAAAGATCTCTCTGGGTTATTTGAATTCCTTTCATCCAATCTCAGAGTGCCATGGGAAAGTAATTCATTAGTCGTCTCTTATTATGTAGGTGGAATTAAGAAATTATTACCACAGTTTGAAGACTGAGAAATAAGCAAGGACCACAAAAGAACCATAAACATAGTACAGAAAAAAAGAAGGGGTTAGAAATCAATGGCTCAGTCATATCAGAGTCACTGGTGGAGGTTGAGGTGTTTGTGTTGTGTGTGTTAGAGGGGGGCAGTTAGGAAGTGGGGGGAAGAATGCTTTTCACACCTGCCTCCCTGAGCAATCCTGGAGGGAAAATTGAGGACTGGTGGCAGGAACGGCTGAAGAGCTGAGCCTCTGCCACCAGGCACTGGTGTAAGAGTCTGGAAGCCCCTAGACCCCAAAGACCCTCACCTTCCACTTCCACACAGCTCAGTGGTCCCGCCACCCCTGGAGAATCCCAGTCAGATGTCCAGGTGTGGACATTTACCCTCCCTGGCTTCTGTGGTCTGAGGGGAAATTTGCCTCCGTAGAATTCTGGCAGCAATTACAGACGGCTCAGTTCATCTGGCAATTAATCATGGACCGCTTTGGGACAAGGCTACTGTTGCCAGCTTAAGTTATTGCTTAGATTTAATTCTGTCTGGTGCATAAATTGTTTGCATGTGGATACCCTGCCTGCACGGTGAGCAGGGGCCACTGCTTGGATTTCTTTTGTACCCAGTCATGCAAACATCATGTTGGGCATCTGGTAAGATTTCAGCAAAGCCTTTTTAAGGAAGTAAGAAGCCTCTGCTGTTATGGAGAGATAGTATCTAAGAGACAACTAGGAGGAGGAAAACAGTACCCATGTGTCACCTGTATGAAAGAATTCAAAGGAGACAGAAATGCCTGCTGAGCAAGCACCCCTTTTGGCTTGGCTTAGGGTTTGCTATCTTCACGGATGAAGCTGTCTTTGTATCTCATTGTGCCAAGCACCTAAAATGCATCCTCACCACAATCCCATGAGAGAGAGATTGCTCTGGTCATTTTATAGATTAGGTAAACTGAGGCTCGAAGCAATTTGATCACTGTACACACTCATACATTGGAGGAACCAAGTTTCAAACTTGGTCTGACCACCTTGGTCTTAATCACAACCCTATTAAATGGCCTCTATGTCATCAATGCCGCCATCCCCAACAACCCTGTGATTTGGAAGCTATTGTCCTGTTTAACTGATGAGGAAACAAGTGCAGGAGGGCTGGGCTGCAAAAGGGACAGGTAATCATCTCTTCAGCCCTCCAGCTTCATCTACTCTGCACTCAGTCTCCAACTCAGAAATACCACCCACACTGAAATACTTGAGGACATTTTCCAGTCTGATGCATCTTTGCTGATGAAGCCGTCCTCGGCCGCCCAGATGGGTTCCGTCTCTGCCTCTTCCAGGGCCCTGGATTGTAGTTTTCCGGTTTACAGGCGTGCCTCCGCCACTGGGGACTTCTTGGTGGGGCCTGGGCCCTGCCCATCGCTCTGCCTCCAGGGCTCACTATGGGGCCTGGTGCAGAGTGGGTGCTCAGCAAGTGCTGGCCAGGACCTGGGATTTGCAGGGACTGCTCAGCTTGGCAGGCAGCCTGGCGCTCCCAAGATACCTGGGACATTGAAGGATTTCAGAAGAATGTATTTACAATTACTTGGAGAGGTTTTGGAGAGAGAGAACCAGGAATAATGACTAAATCACACTGTTAGGGAAAGCAGAGTGGTTTCTTTGAAACGACTGTTGCTATACACTTATTTCTAGGATTAGTATCTTATCAGATGAACCTAACTGAATCCATTCTTTTATTTTTTTGTAATTTGGAAATGTGCATTTCTATTCCTTTGTATGCTATTAAAGTAATTTCTTTGGAAAGAAGACCCTGAAAGCAAGTAATATTTTGTGATTCTCATCCCCATCTTGTTATAAAATTTTTAAATGCCATTTAGCATTTATAATTGTAAATTCTGAGAATTTTAATGTGGCAAACCTGGGAGGCAGAGCTTGGTCATCAAAACAAAGGCAACTGAATGCTCCCCATTAGCCACTAACAACGGTCATAAATATTTACTTCATGATGTTCCTAAACTGCCCCAAAGGCTTCCTTCAAATGAAATGATTGGCATTCCATTTACAGAGGTAGAGAAGAGATGAGGGAAGCAACAGCCCATTTGGGGAAAGCCAGGCACTTTGGAATGCGTTTACCAAGGCCTTTAATGACTTTTAACCTCAGCCTTTCTCTCTGGATCTACTGATCTCCCAAATACTTGCAGAACATTTGCACTTTGCCCAGGCACGCTCAGTCATGCAGGTGTCCTGCCTGGCATTCCCTTCAAGTTGAGGTCACCTCTTGGTCTACTCATTCTCTCTGTTTCTACGAAAGTTCCCAGATTTGGGGATTTGAGAGAGTCATGATTATTTTCATGGCCTTCGGAGCTGGGAGGACCTGGCTTTGATATGCTACCATCTTAGTTTTCTTGTCTGTGAAAAGGGCATGATAGCTGTGCCACTGAGAGGGTTAAATGAGATCGTTGTTGTAGAACATTCCATTCAGTGCCTGCACAGGGTAAGTATTCAGTGAGTGTGGCTAGCACTTTGAGTTCTGGAAAGCACTTCCTTTTGGAGCATGGGCATACGACTCCTCTGTCCTACACTGTTGTGGAAATTGGTGTGTTTTTACCTTCAGTGTTTCATCATTCTATGTGGGAAATAAAGAGAGAGGGACAGCTCCTGGCTTACAAGAAGCTAAAATCCTGTTTACCTGGAACCATCCCTGGCAATCAAAAATCCAGTGCCTGTGAAAGCGGAAAGAGATCCCAGAGGCCGCCTGGTCCAGACGTCTCATTTTACAGCTGGGGAAACCAAAACCTAGAGAAGAGGTCAGGCCTTGCCAAAGATCACATTCTGGTCAGCTGCAAAACTGGAGCTGGAAGCCAAACCTTTTAGCCAACTGGACATCTGACATGGTGCCTCTCTAAGTCCTTTGCAAGGGTTTACAGGTGCACTTTAAAATCAAAGACTGGTTACAAAGGGAGAGCAAAGAGCCTTTGTAATTTGTTTAGAGAAGAAGAGGAAAATCATGGGTTTTGTAATTGCCGGAATTGCACTTCTAACTCGATTTACAGGGTAGAGGATTGATTGCATGGGCCGAGAGTGTCTGCATACTCCATGGTCTTTTGTTCTGATGCAATTAAGCCTTGCACCTTCCAGCTCTGCCAAGGGCCTGGATCAGGTCTCAGGGGACCTGGGTGTGAAGTAGACCAGCTCTGAGGAAGTCCGTGGAAATAGGCAAGAGCAGGACCATCACGGTCACCACCAAGCTGAGCAGTGGAGACTCCTGACCACAGGGTCCTTCCAGCGACAGACTCCAGAGGATTCTGGGAACCTTGTGGGCAGAGCCTTCCTGATTGCTCCACCCAGGTGCTGGGCCAGAGAGGCCAGGTCTGGAAGGATGGCAAGTTGCCTTGGAGTTTGAATCACCTGTGAGCTGTGTGACCTTGGGCACAGTACTGACTACTCTGTGCCTAAGGAGGGATCATAGTGGGACACCTATCTCTTAGGTTTGTTGTGACAATTAAATGAGCTAGTATTTGTAAAATACTGGCACATAGTAAGTGCTCAATAAGTGTTTGTTATATAAACATGTGCATTAATAAACTAGCTATGTCCCTGGAGACCAGTGGGAACTTCAAGTTAGTGATTTTTGCCTCTGGTATCTGGATTTAGGGTCCCGCCTCTTGCTCCCACTCTTTCTCTGATGGGTTGAGCCTGGCTTGACACCACGTCCTTTACTGGGGCTAATATCTCTTTCTCTCCTCCTTCTTCCTGTTCCCACCATCCCTTTGGTTCAATGCTGGGTCACACTCCCTGGTACATGACTACCTGGCTGAACTTTTGCAATTCATTGCAGATGTTGGTATCCCCACTGACTGCCAGCTGGAAGCCATTTACCAGACCCCCCAGGGCCTGTGTGCCCTGGCCTCGCGACCCAGGCTGGGACCCTCAGATGGCAGTTGCTGTCTTGATTTTGTCTGGGTTTGCTCTGCTCACTGCACTTTGGAGATGTGGGTCATGAGCCTCTCCAAAGAAGAATCCAGTGCTACCCCAGAGCTGTGCCCATGGTCCCAGCCTTGTCTACCTCAGCTAAGCATGCCTCATCCCCACTGACTGGAGGCCGACCTAAAGATTAAGGGCACAGGTAGGAGGAATCAGATTTCTCCTGAAGTCAACCCCCTATGGAAATCCAGACGAATGAAGCCAGAGATCTCCAGAGCTGCCCACTTCTAATTCACTTTTGAGTGATAGTAATGGGGAGAAAACACAGTATTTGGAGTATTCATCCTCCTACCCCTGTTCCCTACTCCTTCCTTAAATCTGGCCTATTTTTAGTCCCTTGCTCATCAGTGATCTGTCATTTTGTTTTAAGCTCCAAAGTGGTAAATCTTGGATGGACTGCAAGTATTTGCTTGGGTGCTGTATTGAAAAGGGTTCAGAGGCTATATCTGGGCTCAGGAAAAAAGTGTGGTGATGGATCACTAGTAGCTGCCAGGATACAAAAAGATACAGCTAGTGAATACCTATTTCATCTGCCCCATGTCCCTTCTCCATTTTCTTCCTTCAAGGGGCATCCTTTTATTTTGGGTATCTGCTGCTCATTGATTACATATGTTTCTGGTGAGGCTACCTGGGCACCCTGCATGCTGACTTCAGTGACAGACCTGTGACCCAGGCCTGGCCAATCATGGTGCCCAACCACATAGCCATAGTGATTCCAGTAACACGCATGTGAGCCAAGCCAGCCAGTCCCAATGGGACTGAGACATGAAGCTGGGAGAGAGAAGGCTGCTCTTTCATCTGGAATCACTAGCTGTACTATCTGCAGCTCTGTTCGTCTCTCTCCTCCACCCCCACTCCTCACCCCTTCCTCCTCTCCCCACACACAGCCAGTGTCTCCCAGCAGTGCATCTCAGACTTTTGTGTGCATTAAAATCCTCTGGAGGGCTAGTAAAAGCACCAATGTTGGGCTCCACCCCAGTATTTCTGATTGAGCAGGTCTAGAGATGGGACCTGAGGATTTGCATCTCTAGTTCCCAGGTGATGTAGCTGTAGCTGCTAGTCTTGGGACCACACTTTGATAACTTCTGGCTTGCAATATTTCTCCTAAATGAAAGGAGAAGGCTCCCCAAGAAGAATTTTGGTGATGGTGTCTGTGCCAGTTTGAATGTATTATGTCCCCCCCAAATGCCATTATCTTTGATGCAATCTTGTGTGGGCAGACTTATTAGTGTTGATTAGATTGTAATTCTTTGAGTGTTTCCATGGGGATGTGACCCACTCAACTGTGGGTGATGACTCTGATTGGATAGTTTCCATGGAGGTGTGGCCCCACCCATTCCACATGGGCCTTGATTAGTTTACTAGAGCACTATATAAGCTCAGACAGAAGGAGCAAGCT